>JAVQJS010158361.1:0-17293 GCA_036024795.1 Galaxias rostratus
AGAATGAGAGAAGGAGAGAGACAGAGAGAGAGAGAGAGAGAGAGAGAGAGAGAGAGAGAGAGAGAGAGAGAGAGAGAGAGAGAGAGAGAGAGAGAGAGAGAGACGAAGAAGTGAAGAGAGAGCGAAGAATGCTCCACATAGCCTTTGTTTACTACTGTTACTGTGACTGTAGTGTTACTAAAATAGATTCTAGTCCATTCCAGCCCTTTTCATAGTAACCTGTGAAGTGACTATATGGCTCAGCAAGTAGTCCATCCAACAGCGAATGTTTGTGGCTGCATTATAACCACTTACTTACTGACTTTTAAAGCAGAGACATCCATAGAAATAGATTACTTTTTAGGATATACTGTATAAAGCCCGTCATACACTTAAGTATGTAGTCTGCCAACAGCAAATGTTCATGGCTTCATAGTTATGACTTGAAAGCACAGACATCCATTGAGTTTTTTTTAGAATATCCACAGACTATCAAATGTTCAAGCATCTAGCAAACCTCACAAATATACGCTGTCACGAGAAACACTGAGTGAAGGGACCAACATGCTCCACAGACGCGGCGGATGGCTGTACAGGCTTGTGTTCGCACGTTGGCAACGGAGCGGTCTAATTGGGTTGCTGCCGTTAATTAGGCCGATTAATTAGGAAACACATCTGAGGGCATGAGCAATCTGCTGCACCATTTAGGGATTAGAGTGAGCCAACAGGGGTTGATATGAGGAGGGGACAGGAGAGGAGAGGACAGGAGAGGAAAGGAGAGGAGATGGGAGGAGAGGAGTAAAGGAGCACAAGGATGTCACTTTATCAACGTTTTTGACTTTGGTTAGCACTGTAGGTACAATCCTTTGATTAATGACATGGCTTTTCATCAGCCTGTTCGTCTGCTCAGGCCATTTTCCGGTCAGCCACTCGAGGGAGAGCAGAGATTTATCTTGACCCATCAGTCATCATCTCCACTCTGAGGCACGTCATTCAGAAAACAACTGAAAAAGCTAAGCCTGAAAAGACTTCTGTCATGACGGATCAATTCAGAATGGGGAGTGATGACAAGACCGGAGAGGGCCTTCCTGAAACACGAGCCCCTTGATAAGAACCTATCACATGGTGAGCCACTCACCCTGGAGGGCCAGCCCACCCACTCACCTCCACAAACAGGAAACAAGGCACTAGGTAGGTGCTGGTCCTCTGAAGGGCCCGATCGTCTGGGGTCATGTTTCTCATAGCGCCTCGCTGTGCCGGTAGCTGGGGCACCTGTCGAGTCAGACCACACACTCTTTTAGGAGCAGACAGCAATGGTTGTACATCTAATACAGCCTGCAGGGAGGCAGATTAGTGCCAATAAATCACCACAGAGAGACTCCTTTATTAAACCGGGAGTCTGCTGCCTTCCATTCGGATGCAACGAGAACAACATCAACAGATAGATGAACACAATTGATCCTAATTTATTTTATAAGTAATACATCAACACATCCCTATTCCAAGATACAGAACAAACAAAGGTGTTCACAACATGAGCGCTGTCACATGCACCAAACGCTAAGACAGATGTAAATGGATGTTGTCGTCCGTGCACACAGAAGCACTTGCACACTCACACAAACAGGTATGCATATAAGACGACAGCAGAGCAATGATCAAAAACAAAAGCATGAAACAGAGAGTGACATAAAGAGAGACAATATCATGACCCTGGCACTTGGAAGTACTTCAGAAGCATTGTTGGGAACGCCAACGACTAACAGGAAATATACAAATCCAAATTCCACCCAATTCCCAAACCACAGTCAACTGGAGTAATCATTTGCGTGTACCAAAGACGACAAGCATTCAAAAAACAGATGATGCCTAAAGATGTTGACCCAACTATGGGCACCTCCCGTCCTAAACATGGTCCAGTGCTTTTGGGACTTACAGTAAAGTGATTGGATTCTCAAGCTGCGAAAGGAGACGTGGGTTCAAGTGGAGGTTTTCTTTGATTCAAACTCGAAGTGTCAATTTAGTTGAGGCCATGAAGTCAAACACCTTTCATGGCGAATAAAAAATACTGCTTGAGAAAGGCTCCTCTTGAGTTTTGTTCCGGAGACAAATTATTTGGTGCATAATCACTGTCTCACTCCATCACAACAATTATCTGGAAAACATGATGGCTTTGAGGAATATGTTCCAGTCAAATGGAACTTAACCAGACCAAGGACCACCAAAAGGGGACAAGCAAACAACCAGCAAGATTCTTGTCCTAAACTTCTGATGCTTTGTAGGAAATACACTTTCTAAATGTATAAGTTCACTTTCATAACAACTTAGTTTACATTCCTTAGTAGAAGGATACAATCCACTTCCCAAATGGACATACACACTTCTTTAACTAAAAAGAAAATGGCCCTATAAAATACTTATTGGTCTCCATGCTGGTACTGAAAGAGTTGGTTGACCAGGGTCCTCTGAGAGGTTACATCATTGGTGTTTAAACGTATTAATTATTCATTGGTTCATATACTCGCCTTCACCAATCACTTCACTGGTGTCTGTCTCAGTGAGGCCAATAAAACACTCCACAGACAGTGAGAGGAATTGTGCACACATGTTCAAACAAACACAGAATCGCAGGCACATACATACTGTATACAGTATATATATATATATACATATATGAATGGATATGAGCAGACTCACACTCCCAGCCATCCCTCTGAGACAAATGAGCGAGCATTCATTCCGACATATTGTTGGGCTTGACAGGAGGCTGGTGTGTCGGATGCTCTGTCGTGGTGCTGTCTCTCCAGCTCTTCATCATCTACATCCTAAAGCTGTAGCCGTAACAGCGGCAAGACGAGCCCACAGAAGCGCTTCACCCACCCGGTCTGCGAGTCACCACCTCACACTGCCAAGTGTCCTTTCCTCTCTTCTAATGTGTGCATTTGTTTGTGCAGACACAAATTGTCGATGCCTCAGTGCAAGAACTGTTGAATTTCGTAAAAGAGAGAAGTGTGTGTGAGTATGGGAGTGTGTGTGTGTGTGGGTGGGTGTGTGTGTGTCAGTGTGTGAGAGCACCCCATCGAGATGGACCCTCTGTGCCGCTGCACCCCCGGTCTAACAATGTGGGTCAGGGAGACACTTTGATATCTCTCTCTGTGTGCTTTCATCATCTGATCCCTTTTACACATAGATTCAAAACAAGCCTTACCGTGATGCAACAGACCTAATCGCAAGTCTATGTACACATACACACATGCACGCACACACACATATTTTGTGTCACATGCAAAAACATTATCTGTTAAAAAGACTCAGCATTCTCCTGTGCACCCATGAAGCACACACTCTTATCCAAGTGTGCAGACACACACAAACACACACACACACTACATAACACCAAGACACAAAGTGTTCCAAAGAAAGAGGCAGGGGAAAAAAAGAGCCAAACATCTCACCTGAAATTCTGTGCGCAGAGAGAGAGAGAGAGAGAGAGAACGAGAGAGAGGTGGAAATGCTAAACAAAGGCCATTGCTTCCCTTTGACAAATCAGCCTGTATGATCTTCCTCTAGCTGCTGCCTCCCATTCTGGATGCGCTGCGCTCCCCTTCGCTCTCCACCTCCGTCAAAGCAGACCGCCCAGCACCTCAGCTGCTCTGCCAGTCAGCCGCGGCACGCTGAGTGTGAATTGGCTGAAGCGCTCTCCGGTGCGGTCGCGCCGTCTCTCCGCCGTATCTATCCGATAGGCTGTGCTCCTACTTGGCCGAGCAAACTGGTACCCCTGTTCAACGGGCGATTCAGCGCTAATTAGCCAAGTGACAGAATCCGCAGGCGTGAAGGCTGCTCAATACAGCCACAGGGGAGGGGGATGTGAAAGAAAGGAAGAAAGAGTGTGAGTGTGTGTGCATGTGTGTATGAGTGTGTGTGTGTAAGAGAGAGAGGAGGAAATTAGAAAGAGGGAATGAGAGCAAGAGGGGAACGGGGGGGAGAAGGGAAAGAGAGCATAATAGAGTGAGTCAAAGTGAGAGAGAGGGTGGGAGAGAGGCGGTGGATGGGGGAGGGAGTGTATGTGTGTCACAGGCAGAGGAATAAGGCTTTACTGTTGGTGCAACACACTCTATATATCTTAAACCACTTTGAAGAGAACACAGTGCCCAGGAACCTGTGTGTGTGTGTGTGTGTGTGTGTGTGTGTGTGTGTGTGTGTGTGTGTGTGTGTGTGTGTGTGTGAAGAACATCCCAGGTGTGCTTCTTAATGTACGGCAAGTTGATGTGTACATTAAAGGTGGAGTGTGACAAACAGAGAGACAGTGTGAGACGAAGAGAGAGAGAGTGTGTGAGACGGAGAGAGAGTGTGAGATGGAGAGAGCGGGAGAGGGAAGCGGGAGGGGGAGAGAGAGAGCAAGAGACAGAGAGAGGCAGATGGGCAGTGACATTATGGCTGTTTGTTTCTAGTAGTGCATTTCTTTGCGTCTCTTCCTGTGTGTTTGTGTGTGTGTATATGTGTGTGTGTGTGTGTGTGTGTGTGTGTGTGTGTGTGTGTGTGTGTGTGTATGTGTGCCTGTGTGTGTGTGTGACAGAATGGGCTCAGGTGAACAGCGAGCCGTGCCCCTCCCCTTGAGCCCTGAGGACCCAAAGCAGGATGACACGGGCTAATGACGCATCGCCAAGCGTTAAAGTGGGCCACAACGGGCACTGGTGTATGGGACCTATATGGGTCACAAACCCCATAATGCTTGGCACCAGAAGCTTTGGGCATGTTATGATGGTCTGTTTGTTGTATTGTATTGTTGAAATCCCCCCGTAAGGGTATTTCTAGCTGTAAGAATGCTAAAATAGCCCCAGCAAATAATTGGCATGTTCAATATAAAAAAAATATATATAATAAAAAATACCTCAGCATATGTAACATAAATTATATCAGCCTCACTATTCTTGTCTTCGGATGCAACTGTATTGCAGAAACCCTGAATAACCTACAATTCCACAAGGCTCGTAGATTATGTTTGAATAAAAATTATGTGAAGGAGGAGCTTGTGCAAATATGAGTAGGTTTAACAACAGGTTTTTGTGAGAATACAGTTAAGTGCTTGTCGGTTTTTGCAACGTGACATTTCAAGTGAAGGACAATTGACCCAACGGTGAGGAAATCCTTCTGTGAATGTTTGTGAAAATCTTGAAGCCATCACATGAACTTGTAGTTCCCATGGAAACCCTACATCCATAACGTAGAGTGACGGAGGAAAAAGACACTTTGTAAATCAAATTTGAATACAGAGCCCGGTTTAAGGACCGGGTTTCCAATCCCTAAGCCATAACACTTCATATCCTTTTCTAGACCTTTTGGTTCTGTTGAGATATATTTATATAAAGCTGTATTTATTTGAACATACTGTTCATTCCAATTCACTAAAAAGACAGGCGGGCCAATTGTATTGTATTCGATAACACAACATGATATAATTTGCACTTTTCCTGAACATCTTAGAATATATGTATGTGTCATTCATCAACACCCAAAGGACAAGAATGTGCACCTTTTTAAAAAAAATAACATGCAATGTTAGGAAGGACAGAAAAAATCATGGGCTCAGCAATCCATATGCAACAAATATTTGAGAGTCCATACAATTGACACCTAAACGCCCATGCAATATATACACCTAACGCAATGGTGAAATACATTAAAGTGACAAAAACACAATCAGAACCCTGAAACGATTGAGTGGTTCTGTAAATAGAGCATAGAAGTAGAAACCATGTAGTGTGCACACGCTATTGTGGAGGATGTGATAAGTATGGTGCCGGCAGTGTTTGGCTCTGCACGTAGACTCCTACGGTCCTTTTTTCTTTGGGAATCAGAACTAGGCCGATTCAGAGGATGTGCCGATTTTGTTCTGTAGCTGTATGGAAAGCAGCCAAGGACATTCGTTGGAAATGGCTCGGGAGTTTAATACATAAAGAATTAATCAGATTTGGATAAAACTGGTTGTCAAGATGGGGGTAAAATATCGGACTTGTCTCATGACATTGTTATATTGTTTGTTCCCAAAAAGAGCAAATAAAGTGCACCGAGAAGAATACCGAAATTATTAACAGAGCTTGGGAAGTTTATAGTAAACTAAGATTATGTGAATATACTGTATTATGGATAAATTGTATCGAGGCATGGCTCAAGTAAAATAGGAAACATGGAAAAGTAATAGACTATTATTTTATAAAGTGAATATAATCGATACTTCACATGCAATGTCTGACGAACCTTACATTTTTCTATGTCGACTTTGATTGCAGTTACACCATCCACATCCGGAGGGGGTGCAAATGACAGGAAACATGAGGGCGTGCTGATGCCTAGGAAGAGGGTTAGCCGCTCTGCAAGAACTCTAGTCAGGTAACAGGACCACACCACGCGTAAGCTAAGCGACCTCCGCGCGGCAGAATAGTTGAAACGGTAGTAAAGGGAGGAGGACTAAACCGTAAAAAGGTTTAGTCTTCACCTCTCTTACCTTCGAATTTGCGCTTTTTGACGTGTTTATATATATTTATTTCCACAGTTACTTGTTAGAACTCACTTGCCGAACTTTCATAGGGGGAGAGGCAACCCAGGTGTTGGCTGCGTTGGGGATCTTTCTGTTACATACATTACGGAGAAAGTGTCATAGAATACACTTTATATTTGTCGTCCAAACGTACCTTGACTTTTTTTTTTTTAACTTTTTTCTAAGCCTAGTAAATTGGATTTACATACATCAAGTGGTAAGGTGGAATCTGGTAAGTTTGCTGTGTAGCCCATAAGTCTTGCACATTTCGATATTTAGGTTATTAATACTTTGAAAAGATCAGAAACATTGGCTTTGGCATGTAAATCCTTGTTGACACCTTTTGATCATGTGCCAGTTCATGGCAATTATCCATTCAACAGTTTTACAATCTGCTGAGTAGCTTGGCCTCTGTAAAGCATTCACATGTGTGGGTAACATACTAGTAGGCAGATAATTCGTTTATGTTTAATTTAACTCGCCCACAGCTTCCATGGGTGAGTTTTTAGGTTAGACAACCAGATTAGAGGATTTGAACAGACCAAATATTAAGGTAGGTATTGAAAATTGTTGTGATTCTTTTTTTGAAATAAATGTCATGTAGCACTTGGATATATTACCAGAAGAAGACCGTCAACAATCTAGTTGTTTCTAAATCTTGACGTTTTTTTGTAACTTGCTGAGGCTGTGGGTCTCACATGACAAGTGAATCGACACTACCCATATGCAGCTTTCACTTCTAAAGCACACAGATCATGATTTGCTGTTATCGCAGCAACTCTCCTCCCAGCCCCTGATAGATATAGGCTAACACCCATATCACTACAGGCTCACATCATGTGCACCTTAACAGCATCTTTATGTCACATTAAAACACACACTCACACACACACATACAGAGTGAGCACATAGAACCTCAATCCCTCCAGCTGACTGAGGTGTGAATAGACACAGAAAAACCTGGGGCTTTTGTTGGGCTCTTCACAAAACACACACACACACACACACACACACACACACACACAGAGATCGGCTTTGCACACTGGAGCATGAATGCATGCATTGGTTTCATAAGAGAAAATTGTGCAGGAGTCCAAGGGGGGATGTTGAACCCCGGTGTATCTTAACCTTTGAGGCTGACAGAGACCCGTTGTAATGCACTGGATTGCACCCCTAACTGGAAGGAGTGTTGACTCATGCTCCTGGGCTCCTTTGCCAGGTGTTTTCACAGAGAATTCACTACCCCCCCCCCCCCCCCCCAACCTAGCTTTCCGGTTTCGTTTCGATTGCCTGTGAAATGTAGCAGCCTTGTCAGTCAAAGTAGCCTGCTAGTCATTTGCATATTGGTTTGATTTTTTTCACTCTGAATTTTTGGGGGGAGAATTCGTAAAGACGGAGAGAGAAGGAGCAAGTGAGCTAGTTAAAGGGCAGATTAAACTGAAAAGCTGTGGCGGTATCAGTTGTAGTTCGATCTCCACAATCATCTTTAACAGAGGAAGTTTAAGGGCTGCACTGGGGAGGCCAGAGGAAGATAAGAGCTGTGAGATAGAGTGGGGAAGAGAAAAGGAAACTGGGGGACTGATGAGATTTCTCTCATCGGCTGGTGATGGCTCAGTCTTCACTTTGAGGGAAATTCCTTTTTCCCTCTTTCCCCCATGCCTCCTACCCCGCATACCCCGCCCGTCCAAAGTCACACACACACACACACGCACACACACACCACAGCTGTTCAATGACTGAATAGCTCCTTTTCTTTTTTGCCGTTACGAACTTGATCCTCTTTAATAGACATATCCACATGTCCAGTAAGACATACCCCGTAGATGGATTAGGTTAGTTTGTCAGGCTTGAGCGCACCGTCTCAGACCGCACCCATGCTTCAAGGCTGGGAGATGTCGAGAGGCAGGTCTAATGACTTTTGACTTTCCGTTTATTCCCCTTTCAGTCTGTACAGTTAACAGGAAGAGGTGAACATTTGAGTGGTGTGCGTGTCCCCTCCAGCCCTCCCACTCTGTCTGAAATCATCCACATCGGGAGAAAATGTCTTTAGCCTTTACTCTCCTGCATTACACCCTAGACAGCAGTGTAATTCAATGGGGCACGGCATTTAGATCCTGCTTGAGTGGATGTAATGGTTCAAGATAATAGCGACACAAATAATGGTAGCATCTTGGCTTTCTAACCTGAAAAAGACCCTGAATGTAGTGTCTCCTTAGCTCATAGCTCAAAGGAAACAAACCACCATTCTTACCTATAGCAATAATAAATCAGGTTCTAATCATGTTTATCTAACCTGAACACCCTTTGTGCTCTGCCGTTGATTGTCATTGTTCAGACAGATATTTTTTCGCTGCTCAGACTGGAGTCTGAATTGTGAATGACTTTGACCAATGAACATTCCCAACTTTGCACCTGTTACCATGACTCCCCAGGTTCCCATGGCACCTAGGCAAGCATTTTGTGCCACCAACCATTGCTTTAACATCAGACCAGCTTTTCTCTTTTTTTTTTTTTGTGGAGTGTTTGTCGCCTGGTGCATTGTCCACATGTTTTGTCAGTGAGTACAATGGCTGTGTGATATTCCTTTCAGCTGTATGGCCTTTTTTTCTGAAATGAGGTTTGAATAGTATGCATTTCTCATTTACAGTTGGCTTCGTACTGTGGACACCCTCTTACCTGAGCTCTGTAGGGTCCTATTCAAATCCTATAGCCATCCTGACTGTCTTATGAGCAACAACACATCGGGCCAGTCATATGTCTTCCCTGCTATTGCTACCCAATTTAAATGAGCCAACGTCCACATTGTGCTGCTGTGTGGGTAGAGGTATAATAAAGCCCAAAACCACTGTTTTTGTGGTGTCTCGGTCACAGCAAACTGTCCTTTCCGTAATAAACGAATGCAGGGTGTTTGCTTGGCTGCTGAGGGACAATGGCATTCTACTAGCCTCTCGACCCTTGTTATATTCTCGTGGTTTTCATAGTGCTAGCGAGCCACACTATTGGGCCTATGGTACTGTTTAGAAGTCCAAGCTGGAGGTGGCAATGCATTCCAGCTGTAGAAGTGCATGAAACCACACACGGCAGGGTGAATAATTCAGACTTTCAGCCAGTGGCCTGGACTCCGGAGTCGCATCAGAAGGTTCTGAGCTTTAACCTTGCAGTGGCATGTAAATCTAGCGTGAAATGGCAGTTGGCATTCGTGACGACAGTTAAAGGTGGCACTGGAGCGGAACATGTTGGGGTGTGGGTGGGGCTCACAAAGTGCGGAACCAGGGAAAGGGAAATATCATTGACAGTTTGAGGGCGTCACCGTCAATCATCTCGTTGTGACCCTGAACCACATTTGTCTCACCTTTTCAAAGGTAAACGTATCAACTTATTGACGCTCGATGCTGGCACCGGGACATAATCCTACAGAGCAGCAAAGGCATGATTGTATTAGCCGTGGTTTGTTTCCCCTTGGGTTGGAATGTTTGCTTGTTTGTCCTCTCAGATAATGCGGACGGAGGAAAGTTAAACATTAGAACGACCGGAGTGACTCGGCACAACCTCAGGTGAATATTTACCTTGCGAGGCTATGGCTGTGCTGTGTAAGCAGTTTTGAGAAATTGGGTTAAAGGTTTAAATTGGAGCCTATTTTCCTTGCAGGGTCGCTGGAGTATCATCTACCTTAGGTTAGCTATTGGTCATCTTTGAGGTTGTCACATGCTAGCGTAGCTCAATGCTAGCTCAGCTGTATGTTGGTTTTGTGTGAGGCCTGAGGGGACACAGGCTTTTGGCTTAGCCGAATGACAACAGTGAAAATGAACCGAGACCGGATTACACCAGTCCTGCATTCCTCTCTGAACCTGTTTGAGAGACAAACAGACGCGCGCACATGGTGTGCACGCACGCCCACAGAGACAAAAACGCAAAAAACGCCAAAGCAAGCCGTTATACGTCACACACACAGACACACATGCACATATACACGTAGTCCCAGAGATATTGCTGCAGCAGGCAGACCCTGTTCATGTGTTCTGAGGAGACTCAGAAAACTCATTACAGAAAAGCCTAAAATAGTTTATCCAAAAGGAGGTCATAGGACAGGACAAAGTGTCCTGTGTGTGTGTCTGTGCGCTGTGTGTGAACTTCAAGCTGGCCTTGTGCTTGCGTTGATCTTGTAGATGCGCTAAAATCAAACTAACAATGTTTCATTTTCTCTTGTGCTGCGTCTCACTCGCATGCGAGTCAGCGTCTGTGCTGTTCAAATGAGGCGCGCCTTTCATTTATTCATTTGATGTGCGGGCGAACGACGAGCTCCCGAGTTTGTCGCGCCGCAGCCACGGAACTCCTTAACGAGGAGTCCTCAGCGAGGGTGTCCTCCCGGGAGCCCCCCGGAGCCTTTTGCTGCAGAATGTCTACGCCACCACGACCCAAGGCGCTCTGTTGAGACTCGTCCAAACAGGTGTCTGAACCCTGTCCTCCGCTCTCTGATCCTGTTGTTGTCGCGGGGTTTTCTCTCTCTCTCTCTCTCTCTCTCTCTCTCTCTCTCTCTCTCGCTTCTTTATCGGGCCCTGCCATCGCTCCCTCTCTTCATCTCCCATGTCTCCTCAGTGGCTGTTCATCCGTTGCAGTCGAAGTGAGTCAACTCTGAGCGGCGGTGTCATGTCGGTGCCTGCTACCTGTCACGCTGCGTTTGAACAGAGGCTTAAGGAGCAAGGCTTCTGTGGCGACCTTTCATATCCATCCCTCTGACCTCCCCCACCCACTTATTGTTGCCTCATCCGGCAGCCACAATGGATTCCCTTTGCGCTCTCTGTCTGAACTCAACATAGAAGATTATTGATGGCTTCTTTGAGAGATGGTTATGATTACGGATTCCTGTTTGCACAAAATGTCTGCGTTTTTCAACTCAAAATCTTTCAAAAGTAACTTTCTAGTCTGTGTGGTTCTGATTTTAATGACTTTTGAAAGAAAGCAGTAGAGGTTTGGCAGTGCCTTCCTTCCAAATCATTAGCGTTACATTAAGGTCAACAGCAGTATGTGAGACAGATCTAGTCTCCTGATATGCTCAGTGGTTCAAGCTGTGCTCGGGGATCAGGTAAGCTGTGAGTGTGTGCGGGCGTACTGTGCGTGCGTACTGTGCGTGCGTACTGTGCGTGCGTACTGTGTGTGCGGTGTGTGTGTGTGCGCGCGCCACTCCACGGTGTTCCATGACTACAGCAGTGAGGGTCTTGCGGGTAGATCCGGGTGGAGGCTCCGAGGTCCTGCCGGCGCTCCGTCTGAACAGAGACGCTATTGTATGGCACCTCCTTCCATGCGCCTTTAAAACGAAGAGAAGATTATAGCCTGCAAAATTATATTAAATGATGGCTAACATTCTGCTGCCTATAAATATGTCATCCAACAACATAGCCATACCACTTTTAAGAGGATCGTAATTACATGAACAATGTCAGATTCCTTTAAGTTCATTTTTGGAAAATTTTTATTTAGGTATTTTTTGAAGCTTTAAAAACGTGGGCTTTGAGTCGGTGGTTCAATGTGATACATTTCTATGAAGTGTGGTGTTTAGTTGACTTTAATAATTCCTGCCACACTCCCTGTCTACCTGCTGTGACAATGGGAACACATGGCAAACGCACTCACAAATATACGTACACACCCCTATTAAAAAAACAGGTGTTCTGACGCACACATGCATGTACACATCACCAAAGGAATGCAATGTATTCCTCCCTCGAAGCTAGTCTGTCACTCAAGGTAGTGATCCGCGGCGCTGACTTTAAAGAAGACTAACCCTATCTTAAATGTATTGCTAGGCCTATATGGATTGCTCGTACCACACAGCACTCCAATGTTGTGAATCCCATTGAAAATCAATGCAAGTACGTAATCACACTCCATGGCAAAATCGCTCCTCTAAGCTAACGATGCCCTCTGTGATAAGAAATCCATCGATACCATTCAGACACAGCACCTTCCAGGGATCCACGTTGTAATTGCTTCGTGTCTGTTTTTGTCGAGTTCCTCCTGTCTGGGCGTGAGCGGCGACCGTAGAGGGTGAGCGAGGGTCAGGGCTTTTGGGATTAGTTGGCTCGTCTCCTGTCCTCTGAAGGACAAGGGTTTGGCGTGCCTTTCCTCTTCCCAAAACAAAACCGAAAAAAGACTGTAACAGTCGGTTCTACTTCCTAGTGTTCCCTTGGTGCCTGGTAGTTCTTATGCACGCGTCGCTCGCATGTGTGGACATGCACAAGCTTTTTGTGTAGCTTTGTTACTCAACTGAGTTTGCTGATGTGGCACTGATAGTGTTGACAGATCACCCTCTCAATCATTCGCTCTCTCACAAAGCTCCGACAACCAGTTGCATTAAATCTTAAACTAATCATTCCCTAGGTTATAGTATAACTTACAGGCTTACGGGCAATCTCACAAACAACATGACTTAAACTGGGTCAATAACAGTATTTGAGCTCCTCTGTGAGTTTTTGATGAAGGAAAAAAAAAAAAAAAATTCATTATCTTTTGCATTTCAACATTGCAAAAAATGGAGCAGAAACGGCAAATAAGCATGACAAAGTGCATCGATTTACGTCGCCGATGGCAACAGCAGGGTACTTGCGTCAGGCTGTGCGTGGTTGGGTCCTTTTGTTTGAATTGTCACCAAAATGGTGTTTGTTGAATAGCCCTTTCCTGTGCCCCTGAGGGGGGCTGGCCTGTGAGCCTGCGAGCACTGGGCCTGGCCTCGTTGAATACTGACCCACGCTGTGTGTTAAGTGGGGGTAACTGAGCACAGGGCCTGGCCTATTGAACACTGGCCCACGCTGTGTGTTAAGTGGGGGTAACCCACGCCCCTCTAATGGGACCACTGACTCTCGCTGGATTTAGCGGCTTACCTACGGCACGGAGCCACCGGGCGATGGTTGGTCAGAGAGAGAGGCTGAACACCAGCTGTTGCCATGTCACCCCTACAGCGGGTTAGCAGAAGGGACACACAGGCAGCGGGGCTGAATCAGACGTGGCCTGCCCTGTAATTATGTCGTCTGCCTTTTCTGTTGTCACTGCCATGCAAATGTGTTGACTTTGTCGAACACCTGTGATTGTGGATGTGTCAAAACAGGCGTCTGAACACACACTCTCTCTCTCTCTCTCTCTCTCTCTCACACACACACACAGCTCAGAGCCATAGGCGGTGTTCAGAGCTACTAAAGGATTTCCATCCGTTTCCATCCCGCTCCTCCTAGCATTCCTTCATCTGTTCCCACAGTGTTAGCGCCACCATGTCAGCAGGAGACATATAGCCGCTATGACTCCCCACAGGGCAAATATAGATACCTTTCACACCATGGTGCTGGGAGTGTTTGTCCTGAAGCTGTGCCAAATGTTAGCTAGCCGGCCTCAGCGCTATCACTTGATGGCTGTAGGGCTACAGCTGGAGTCTGATGGTGGAAAATGGATGGAACGGAATACCTGCGCTTTCCATTTTCATAGACAATCAGAAGTAACCACGCAACCCGTGTCAAACCACTGTGACTGAAAAGGCAAACAGAACGACTATATAATCACCTGCAGTGCTGTCTTTACCTTATGGTATGCAGTCCTACAGTTCGATTTCCTCTGCCTCAACCTTGACAGTGTCTAACACACTCACAAATACTCCCTAAAGGTTTGTGTGTGTGTGTGCGTGCGTGCGTGCGTGTGCGTGCGAGCATACGTGTGTTCGTGCGTGTGAGTGTGAGTGCGTGCATGTGTGCATCTTCCGGACATGAGTCACAGTAGCGCTACGAAATCATTTTTGACGTGGTCGTTTCATAAGAGGAACGGTTGCCAGGGTGACCAGGTGAGTGGCATGGAGGCTGGTCTGTCCCCCTCCCTTGGCCCAGCATGCGACTTTTCCTCCTGCTCCCTGCGTCTCCTCTATCCCGCTCCGTCTCCCTCTGGGATGACTCTTTGACTTTCCCCTCTTGTTTCCCTCCGTCATGTCTAATTATCCTGCTCGGTGTGAGTCTATGGGGAGCCCCACAATGCTTCTCATCAAAGCCCGCGATGGTTGTTTGTTTATTTCTCCTTGCTATTCTTGAAGCCCGGCGAGACACACACACACCCCCCCCGCATGGTCCCCACGGACCCTCGTGAGCTGTCCTACTTCCTCCGTGTACTTGAAGCCCACTTGGGAGGTTTCTTTCAAATATGTTGCCTCTTGCCCCTTTTCTCGCCGTCTTTAGCTGTGTGCGCTCTTATTACCCTAATCTCCCCGGCTAGAAGGTTGAAGAGCTTCAGAAGCCTCTGACTGTTTGTTTCTGTGTGTGACTATCCTCGTCTTGCCCCTGGCAGTCTGGTGCGTTCGGTTTGTTCCTCTTTGCCCGTGGGGGGAGAACGTCCTGTGTACTGGGTGCTTCTTTGTAGAGCCCCCTCCTCGGGCAGACATCCTGGAACTTCTCACTCAACACACTTCCTCTGGCGTGCCTCACTTTTAGACGAGGAGGGGGGGGGGGGTTGGGTGCTCAATTGTCAACACACCAGCGTGGATTTCCCGTGTTTTGGCTGGCTGTACTTGCCAGTTGGGAGCAGGGGGCGTTGGTTCCACAGACGTCTTTGGAGGGGTGGGGGTAGTGCTCGAGAAGGCGATAGGCCGCAGGGTGAAGCCGCTGATGCTGGCACAGTGGGCCCAGCGGTCCTCTGATCTCAGCCTCCTGACAGCTCACACCAAGGGACTTCTCTGTGATTATTTAGCGACCGCCATGAATGAGGCTGAGGATCTGCTCTTAAAGTCACGCGCCCGAGCTTGGGAAAGTCAAAGTGTGTGTGTGTCTGTGTGTGTGTGCGCGCCTGCTGCAGGAGGAAGAGTCATGTTGTGTGCTTATTTAAAGACGCTCCAGGCTTTTGTCACATGACGACGAAACGCTAATGAAAGACTCAGTAATAAAACACATTGAATGGGTGTAGCGTGGCTATGATTAATGGATGTGTGTATATCAACAGCTAGAGAGCAAAAAGAGAATGTTTTGTGAAGCCAAATCTAGAACTTGTTTCTGCTTTGAGCTATTATGTTTTATCGCTCATGCACCCAATCTGATGGGCAAGTGGATAGCCTGTAGTCCGCTGTGTTTTGTCTTTTAAAGAGTGGGCAATCGGGTCGATCTTCTGAACTGGTTTTGTATTACAGGAGCCATGATGGACGAGACCGAGACGTACCAGCAGAGACTGCAGGCCATCGCCGTGAGTCCACCCGCTTCATCCAGACACATTAATTACAGACATCGAGAACTCCACCACCATAAACAAAGCCCCCCTCACCTCCTTCACACACACCCACGCCATGGAAACAAAACTGTGCTCTTAGCCGTCCATAGCTACTGAATAATTTACCCAGAGTGCAGTGTGACAAACTTGGCCTCTCTCGGCCCAGTAAAACAACACCGTCTGGTTGCCATGGAGACACGTGACTCAGGAAGCCGGCTATAAAGGGACAGCGTGCGTGGTATCGGGCTCCCCGTTCGGAGTGGCAGGTGGAAGACCAGGTGTTCCCTGCTCCGTGTCCCCACCGGCTCCGTGTCCCCACCGGCTCCGTGTCCCCACCCGCTCCGAGTCCCCACTCGCTCCGTGTCCCCACTGGCTTCGTTTCTCCACCCACTCTGTGTCTCTGTTCTGTTTCTTCGCTCTTTGTCTCCTCTCTTTATCTCCGCTCTGTGTCTCCTCTCTGTGTCTCCTCTCTGTCTCCTCTCTGTCTCCTCTCTGTGTCTCCTCTCTGTGTCCTCTCTGTGTCTCCTCTCTGTGTCTCCTCTCTGTGTCTCCTCTCTGTGTCTCCTCTCTGTGTCTCCTCTCTCTTTGTCCTCTCTGTGTCTCCGCTCTGTGTCTCCACTCTATGTCTCCTGTCTCGCCTTTCCTTTTTTGGTTTTGTTTCTCCTTTTTTCACGCAATGCTGCACCCTAAAAAAGAACTCCGTCAATGTGACTTAAGTCATACACTTTCACTTCATTTATGCGTTTCCTCCATCCTCTCTTTCTCTTTTGTTTCTCTCTGTCAGGAGAAACGTCGTCTGCAGGAGGAGCAAGAGAAAGCCAAGAGAGAGATGGAGGAAGAGAGGCTCAGACTACAGCAGCTTAAGGTGTCTCTCCCTTCTTCCTGCACACATACACAAACCTACACAGACAGTAAATATGAACTCTCAGATACTCATGGAGCCTGTCACACACACACGTTAAGAAGTCCTTACACTCCAACACACATTCTTTCCCAAATAACATTGACCAAAGGTTTGCACTGCCAAAATACAACTACAAGTTTGTTTGCTAGTATCAAGATAATCTTACAATTTTTTTTCCCCAAAAACATTCACCCACCACACACACACACACACACACACACACACACACACACACACACACACACACACACACTTTAATGTCTGGCCAAGCAAAGCCAGTGAGACGTCTGGGTCGATCAATACAGGAAAGCTCACCACAGTGTCCGTCTTCAATCAGAAACAACTGTGTGGTGAAAAATCCCCTGTTTAGAGTTTAACATTGGAAGACATGTGTGTGTGAGATGAGAAAGGAGTTATTGTGTGATGAAGAGGGGGTTAAAATGGGATGAAGAGTAGTTCATCGTGGGATGAATAGAAATTCATAGTTTGATGAAGAGAGAGTTCATAATGTGATGAAGGAGGGGGTTATAATGTGATGAAGAGGGGGATATAGTTTGATGAAGAAGGGTTATAATGTGATGAAGAGAGGGTCGTAGTTTGATGAGCAGGGGGTTCATAGTTTGATAAAAAAGGGGTTATAATGTGAT
>JAVQJS010158408.1:0-24118 GCA_036024795.1 Galaxias rostratus
TTCTTTCTTTCTTTCTTTCTTTCTTTCTTTCTTTCTTTCTTCATGGAGCAATACCACCTTCACGGGCATGATTTCATTTTAGCAAGACTGGAGGCTGAACATATTATATTGTGTGCTCGTAACAAGTGTGTGTGATGTCAACGCAGTGGACCATAATAATGTAGATGGGAAGAAGCCGACCATTGGTAATTGGACAAAGCAGCGTTTTAGAAAGAAGCCAGTTGCAAGCCTCAAAGCATACCACATAAATGTTGGTGCTTTAGAGTGTACATTATATCTATTACTATAGACATTACTGGGCTTATACACAAAAATTATAAAACTAATTTGAAATGACAAGGATGTTCTCATTTATATTATCTATATTATATATTTATATATATAATTAGTAACACTACGGCTTTGCTAATGAGGATAGTGGGTTTTGTAACGTTTATAATTTTTTCTGACGTAGTTCTGGGGATTCCATCAACTCGAGGTCCTGACCACCGCTATGACATCAGTCATCGGATGCAATCACTGCTGTTTCTATTCTTAACCAAACATCTATTTTAGGAGACTAGGCTGACGACTGCATGAGCGTAACTGGCATGCGAAAGCTTAAACAATATAAGTTCCCACTGTCCATAGGAGACGCAGAACCTATAGTTGAAGCGCGTTTTCAAAGCTGTCCATCATTGAATGCGCAATTGCGCAACAAGAACTGCTACGGACTCCATATATGTAGCAACCGCTGGCAGGAAGGAGGAGTGAAGATTGCTGGAAACCACTCCATAGCTACACATAAACTATCCAGGATGTGTGACTATCACGATGCCAAATTTAACAGAAGAATGTGTGACATGAAATGACCATTAGTGACCATTCTGGCATCATCATGAAGAGCTGTGCGATCAACTGAAGACATGCAGAGGAAAGTACTGTTTTTTTTCCCTTTACACAAGTATGCCATGAGTTTAAAAAGGATCCTTTTTTACAATGGGAAGGTGAATATACTTGCCTATAGTTCGGCTATTTGAGCAGGCAGCACACAGCGCAACATGTACATAGTGGACATAGCTTTGTCTGTGTTTGTTGTGGGGATAATCGTCGTATCATTACTGTCAAACGTGGTGGTGCTGATCTGCTTTGTGTACAACCCGGAGATCCGGAAACAGGTGCCCGGACTTTTCATACTGAACCTGACGTTCTGCAACCTGTTGCTAAGCGTGTCCAATATGCCACTCACTTTGTTTGGAGTCATCCGTAAGGGGCACCCATGGGGCAGCGGGGTATGTCAAATGGTGGGATTCCTTGATACGTTTATCACTACGAACTCCATGCTCACTATGGGAGCCCTGAGCATAGACAGATGGGTTGCGGTGGTCTTTCCACTCAGCTATCACTCCAGAATACGGCACCGGGACGCAGTGACCGCGCTGGGATACACGTGGATACACTCACTTTGCTTTTCAACGGTGGCCACCTGCCTCTCCTGGGTTGGATATAATCACCTTTATGCGTCGTGCACTCTCTGTAATAACAGAGCAAACGGAGCCAGGATGCAATTTTTAATCTTCACAGTTGCTTTGCACACGCTGACCTTTCTGCTGACCTTGATCGTGTTGTGTGTAACATACCTGAAAGTGCTGAAAGTGGCGCGATTCCATTGCAAACGCATTGATGTGATCACTATGCAGACATTAGTGCTGCTCGTGGACATTCATCCCAGGTAAGATATAGCTGACATTTTTCACTTTAGTCGGTTAAGTATATTATTAAACGTGCACTTTGTGAACAAAAATCTCCTTAACCAACCTTAAACTATTCAGTCTCTGATTAATATCGAAGCACCACGAGTTAAGCACAACGCAAACAAGGCATTTCAGAACCACAGTTTAGCCCAAATCTTAACCGTCGATTTCAGCACCACATTTTAGGTCCAACATGAAGCAAACGTTTCAGCACCACATTTGTGGTCCGATGTTACCCATGCATTCAAGCTTCTATTTTAGTTTTTTTTGTTAATAGTGTAATGCATATTTGCAATGATTCATCAGTCTAGACCTAGTAGGCACATTTTCTAATTTGTGTCGATTCTAGGAAAGAGCTTCTAGAACCCACTAGAACCCACTCCAGCAAATGCCTAATTATTCATTTACATAATCCTAAACCAGTTTGTGAAAAATACCTTTATAAGAGTTTCATATTTATCCTTGCTGATTTCAATTCCTACCAATAAAAGAAAGTAACTCAACAACTTCTCTTAATCATCAGTGAATAACTTGTGTATTCGCTTTCCTCAGTGTCTAATCTCTAATCAGCCCCTGCTTGTTCCAGTCAATTTAACTGGACCTGCAAATAGAAACTGAAAATCAATATAATTGACGCCTGTTACACACACACACACACAGAACAATAGGTTTGGAATTGATCCCCCTGAAAGCATAATTGTCACTGCATCACCCTGTTTGTTGTAAGCCTTCATTTGTCTGGATTGACAGGGTTTTGACGCTGTCACCCTGAGAAGATTATGGTGTTCTTTTCCTGTTCGTAGTGTCCGTCAGCAGTGCCTGGATGAGCAGAAAAGACGAAGGCTCAGGGCCACCAAGAAGATCAGCACATTCATTGGAACATTTGTAGTATGCTTCTCACCCTACGTGATCACAAGGTAATCACACGAGCTGAAAAGCAAGCACACATACCTCATCTCACTTTATGCACTGCCTGTGGTTTTTGTAGTTTTCCTTGTTATTTTGGGTAAATTGTCTCATCTATATGATTTATGTTAGACGTGAGAGTTGAATCCTTCCCAGGGAGATCCTTCCTGAGGAGCTCACTTACCAAGTACAGAAAGATGTGATGCGTGTGCGTGGCCTGGGGTTGGTGCAACTATTTTTAACACTGTCTAGCTTTTGGAGGAGAGACATGTGAAGAAATAGAAGGAGGCAGCAAAGAGTGAGAGAGACAGAAAGCGGGGGAGAGAGGGAACACCAAGACTGTGTTGCACCAGCAACAAAACCCGAAAGGAGATGTGCGAGGGAGTCATCAGTATAAAGAGAAGATAGTTTTGGATTTGGCACGGGTCCAAAATGGATCATCAACGACGTTAGCACACAAAATAAGATATGTGTATGGCCAGAGGCAAGCTTTTTTTTTGACTGTCATTGGACTATATTTCTCTATCAATATGAACATGCTGCTAGCCACAAGGCACCATGAAAACAACGTTGGTCCCATGACGCTGTCACAATGAATTAGGGCCATGGCATATACAGTGACTGCCTGCAGTTACTTCCGTACTTCACAGTTTCATTCCCTGGTCTGAATTTCCATTCAAGTCACTGTCTATGCTCTCAGTCTTTACTCATCCATTTTACATTGCAGAGTTGTGGAGCTCTTCATTCCATGGCAAATCAACCCTCACTGGGGTGTGCTGTCAAAGTGTCTGGCCTACAGCAAGGCGGCCTGCGACCCCTTCGTCTACTCTCTGCTGCGCCACCAGTACATCAAGACCTGCAGCACGCTGGCCAACAAGGTCCTGAAGCGGAGTCAGCTGAACTCCTCCACGCGCTGGCTGGAGAGCGGTGGGGGAAGGGCTGCAACCGCCACCGTCACCCACCCCCCCTTGAGCTCCAAAGCACCTGTCTAAAGGCAGCCATTTCCACTGCTGCAGACTGACAGGCTGTGGATTCCTGCTGAGGAGCTGGAGCCATGCAGGGGGATAGCGAACATGACACTGAGGGATGGGAGCGCATCTCAAAGGGGCTGCAGGGCTCTCCGAGGAGGGGAGATGTATGTAGATCTATTGTAGGAATGATGAGCTTAGTGGGAGGAGCCCTGGCATGTTATGTTGAACACGGTACACCAGGGCAGGGGTGTTTTTTACAGCAGCTGGCTTCTTTAATGTGCTATTCTAATGTCTCATGTGAGATCCTCTGAAGGTATCATGCAGTACGGTAGCAAGTAGAGTGACGTCGAGTTTTAGCATAACTAATGTGAATTTGTAAGCTTAAGATGCTTGTCCCATTGTGTACAACTGTAGCACCAGGATTTAACATTCAAAACTCTTGACGAGTCAAAAGCTCTATTATCCTATACCTCATCGATGGTTGATCTTACCAAATACATTTGTTGAGTACAGAAGTAAAACATTTCTTGGTGCGCACTTAGCGCAGTAGAGTTTTATGATGGCCATGATTCTGTCCAAGCTGCAAGTCTGAAGTCCAGATATTCACGATTGCCTTTCAGACTAAAGTTAAATAAATGATATTATGAACAACAGACTGGTGAATATTACCTGATCTCTGGGATTGCTAACTACTAAAGTACACATATACAGTATAAATATAAATATGAAAAAAGAAAATAGGCTTCTAACAACTGAAGGGAAAAATTATACATTTTAGATATAGCTGGGTTTTGCTCTTGATTTTGGTTGTAAAAGTATGACATTACATTTTGTATTTTTGTACTGTTACGTTGTATTTTCCCAATCTGATGGCAGCCCTGTGGTAGTATGTACTATAATCTAAAGACGTTCTGTTTCTAATAAGTGCCAGTGCAGGTATGGCTTGCTGTATTGTAATATTTTTGGTGATATGGATAACAAAGGTTCTAGTGTTTTCTTTGCATTATCTGATTGTGGAATGTTGTTAAGGATAAGTCTATGTATTTAGTTTAATGAAAAAAGTAATGGTTTGGATTTTTCTAAATACATTTGTGATTTGAATAAATGTAATGCTTTGCATTACATTATATTTTCTGAACTATGACTGGGGTGTCTAAGATTAAGATTGCTTTGTACATGTTCATTTGTGCAGTATCAAGATTTGAAGTAATCAGAACAACGCCTAGGAAAATGGTCATACTTTTAAAAGTCACTAATTATTCCACAAAAATTATTTTTACACTCCAATGGTATGCTGGCTAATAATTTAGGGCAATTAAAACTTTAAAAAGAACAACTAAACCTTATGAAAAGGCAGAGCTCATTATGTAATGTCTTACACCCACATCAGAATGGAAGGGAAAGAGTGGGAGACAAATAATTAGTTTGACGAATAATTAAAGATTCTTTCCATCCACTGTTGTCCCTGCTGAGCAGCTCCTTTATTTAACTCGTTTGCGTTACACAGAATGAGAATGGAGAGTTAAAGACTTTACTTCACTGGTAGTTGAACCACAGACCGGCTTCAGTCGGATCCAACAGACATGCCTGCTCTAATAGGGTCCAACAGGTATACCTGCTCCAATAGGATCCAACACACAGACCTGCTCCAATAGGATCCAACAGACAGACCTGCTCCAATAGGATCCAACAGACATACCTGCTCCAATAGGATCAAACACACAGACCTACTCCAATGGGATCCAACAGGTATACCTGCTCCAATAGGGTCCAACAGGTATACCTGCTCCAATAGGATCCAACACACAGACCTCCTCCAATAGGATCCAACAGGTATACCTGCTCCAATAGGATCCAACACACATACCTGCTCCAATAGGATCAAACACACAGACCTACTCCAATTGGATCCAACAGACATACCTGCTCCAATAGGATCCAACAGGTATACCTGCTCCAATAAGATCCAACTGACATACCTGCTCAAATAGTATCCAACAAAGACTTGCTTCAACAGGATGCAATACAGATCTGGTTCAATGGGACCCAACACACAGGCCTGCTTGAATAGGATCCCTCACACAGAGCTGTCAAAACTAAGCTTTGCTCTGTGTGAAAGTACATCCAAGGGTTCAGATGGTAGGAGTTATGAGTGGAGATCATCAAACATCTTCATCAGGTTCCTCAAATTAGACTGACACACACTCTAGGCACACTAACAGGCAACCCACTTCCATCCACAAAGACACACACACACACACACACACACACACACACACACTCACATCCAATGGCCCTTTAAAAAGTATCTCTTCATTCACTCCACAAATGTAAACAAGGCAGTTTCTAAAGGGTGACTGTCAGGTTTAGCAGAGATCCAGCCATTTGCTGTCTACCCTCCCTGTTTCATCCTGTTGCGAAGGAGCCATGGCACAGAGAAGAGACAGACAAACAGATGCACTGCTGCCTAAATCCTGTGCACACCAGAGCTGGTGATTAAGTCATGAAGCGTAGGGGTGTGTGTGCGTGTGCATATTTGTGTGCAGTGTGTGTGGGGGTGGGGGGGCATGGCTTCTTACGAGTTTTCACTCAATGTCTGACTCTTGACTTGACATGAATGTACGGTCTTTTCTGTGGCCAGGTCTCGCAGTGGTTACTTATGTGTTTTGAGAAAATCAACTGTTCCCATTGAAATACAGTGTCTTTTGATCTCAGCAGTAGAACAGCAGTTTTGCAGTCTTTGATTTTTTTTTTCGTCAACTAAGTAGGCCAAAAATAAGCCGTTCCACCCAACACTAGCTAACCTGGAGGTGTCTTCAGCATTATGAAATGCATTATTCATGCTGCCCTCTAACCATGGTGTGATGATCGTCCTGTGGATGCAAAGCTGTTATCTGTTCACCCTGTGGACTGATCCAGCAGCGATACCACGAGCTGACCTCCCAGTAGAACCTACAGCCTGTCACATGGAATCCTGTCAGCCGTGGGCTTTGCGTGAACGTGCATCTCATGTTCCAGATCGCTCCAATCGACCTCAGGACTTTGGAGGCACGATGGATAAAGTAATATTCACTGCAAAATGGTGACTATCATTTGCTTCCAGAGCTATGGAAATGCCGAGTTGCCAACGTGTGCTAGTTTCCTTTTTAGATAGGCCTTCTTGTCACCAGACACTGGCACGAGCACATGTGGAATGGAGTTACACAACATGAATATAGTCTGTCGGTAAGGGAAAATAATATAATAACCTTCCTATTGCAATTTGAACCCCTGACTCCCTCGAGGACCCGCCCTCCCGGCACTCCGCTGACCTCCCCCTGGATTTGAAATTGCAATTTGAGAGCTAAACCTTCTTGATAAAGTGTGATTCAAATCAGAAAATCCTATATATTTATATATCCTATATATTGATTAATTTCAGAGAACTACTTATTTTCTCCATTTTGGTATGTACTTTTTAGATGTGTGATGAACCTACCATAAAGGTTTAAGCAATATTGACTTCATATTTTTTTTCATACTAGATTTTGTTTTGTTATTCCATAATGCTGTACGTTTAAACAAAGCCTACTTCATGTTTGTACCGGAAGGCAGAGTCATAAAGATGTATGGCTCAGCCTCTCGGTAGAACATAAAGTTTGTATAAACGTACGTGATTGGCTGAAGGGAAAATTCATATCTGTTTAGCTACAGAGCTTCCCTATTTGGAAAATAAAGTATTTGTGAGTCAAACCATGGCAAGAAGCTCTCAACAATCCACGCACGAATACGACAACATCCACAACTGTTAGACACTGCCCAAATGAAGATTCGGCAGGTTTTAAATGGATTTAACTGCTTTGAGATTTATTTTTACAGATGCTTAAACCAAAGCAAATGTGGGAACTACATCATTAATACATAAGTCTTTGAAAAACATTTGTGAATCTGTATGCATTCATTTGGGCACAGTCAATTATATACAAATCACATATTTATTTGTCAACTATGAAATTTTTTATATTAAGCAGGAAATACATTTCTGAATTTATTTGTGATCATTCATTGTGATCTAATTCCATGAATATTTTATGGTACAGAAATTAGATACAATATATTTGGCATACCCTTATTGTGTCTGTGGCAACCATCTGTAACATTGCAGAACAGGATACGTTTTCAATGATATCATATCTCACACTCGTGACCCGCGCGTGTGTGTGTGTGTGTGTGTGTGTGTGTGTGTGTGTGTGTCTGTGTGTGTGTGTGTGTGTGTGTGTGTGTGTGTGTGCACTAGAATGCACAGAGAGAAGTGTACTGGCTTTTTACAGCATATCGAAGGCCCTCGACCTTTCCAGGAATCTTTTTTGCTAGTTCAGTTGTCTTCAGCTACCATCAGTAAGTGGAAGGACATCTTTGTGTGACTCCCCTTCTCTGCTCCAACCTTTCCCCAGGACAATGGCGACCATGAGAGGCTTATTCTTCCCTCTTCAACGCAATAACTTAATTCAAGGTGTTCTTTCCAGATATCAGACACAGGAATCCAAAAAAGGAATATTTTCACATGAAAGTAATGTACCAATTAAAGAGATATTAAGACTTTGTTATGCTCTTTTAGCATTGGCGATCTGTCCAGGGTGTACCCCGCCTCTCGCCCGAAGTCAGCTGGGATAGGCTCCAACCCTCCGTGACCCTGCATAGGATAAGCGGTTCTGATAATGGATGGTTGCTCTTTTAGCATTTTTTGAGTTTTTTACAGTATTTTACTGTCACTGACTAAATGATTGACATACAGTGTAGATGCAGATTTGTCCCATCTCCTTTACAAATGCACTGCTGCTCCTAAAAGTTGAAGTTTACACATTGAAATATTTTCCTATGTAAAGTGTGTGAGTCACACCCTAAAGCCGAGTAATACCCCCAACCAGACAGAAATGTCTGGAGGAGGAGATCCTGATACTCTCCCTATTTAAAAATAGAACAGAGGAAAACTGCCGGCGTGTTGTTATAACTATTAGACATCCTCATGTCCACGGCTGACACAATGCTGTCATTTGCAAGGCAACGCTGACTACAGCCAGTTTGCCCCAAAGTGCACCTCGACCACATCGATGTTGAGGTGAATATTTTTGCTGTTCTTTATGAATTAGAAAAGTGACCACATTTTGTTTACTAAGCAGACAGACGCAGCAGCTGTGAAAAAGGTGGCTAGTGCAAGTGTTATTTACGCAAGTGGAATCTGCACTCTAATTTATTTTTACATTCATTAAATTGAATAAACGGAGAAAGATGAAAGAAAAGCTTTGCGCTGAGAAAACAAAACCCCAACACAGAGTGTACCAGGATGTAATGTTGTCATTTTAAAAAAGGTAGTTCTGCTATTTGTGGCTGGTTCCAGTGAGTTGTGATTGTCTGAAGCAACACCACTCTCCAGTGACTAGAGAATACACATTATACGCAGTATATTATCAATCTGTGTGTTTCTAAGGCAGCATTTCACTAGCATGTGAAGCCCCGTACTAAACCTGTCACTAACATGTGAACCCCCGTACAAAACCTGTCACTAACATGTGAACCCCCGTACTAAACCTGTCACTAACATGTGAACCCCCGTACAAAACCTGTCACTAACATGTGAAGCCCGGCACTAAAACTGTCCATATTGTGTAGCCCCGTACTAGACCTGTCTCTAATATGTGAAGCCCCATAACAAACCAAGCACTAACATGTGAAGCCAAGTACTAAACCTGTCACTAACATGTGAAGCCCCACACTAAACCTGTCACTAACATGTGAACCCCCGTACTAAACCTGTCACTAATATGTGAACCCCCGTACAAAACCTGTCACTAACATGTGAAGCCCTGTACTAAAACTGTCCATAATGTGTAGCCCCGTACTAGACCTGTCTCTAATACGTGAAGCCCCATAACAAACCAAGCACTAACATGTGAACCCCCGTACTAAACCTGTCACTAACATGTGAACCCCTGTACTAAACCTGTCACTAATATGTGAAGCCCCTTACGAAACCCATCAATAACAAATCTGTTTTATGTTTGTGGGTTCAAACAGTGGGGGAGCAAAAATATAAAGCGCATTCATGATGGATGTAAAATATTCTGAGTTAAAGCCCACAAAGCGAATATCTCAAATCCACCCTGCATTGTTCTTAGCCTTGTATACGTATATTGTCAATTCTGAGCAGAGAATTATACTTGTTTAGTTCAATAGCCTGCCATCTGCGCCATGTCCTTCAGTAATAATGGTGTCGGACTTCACATACCAAGTTATGGGCCCAACAGCCAACACACATGTGGACATGTGTAGGATGACACTGCCGTTCTTTATTGTAGATCTGCATGCAAACACACCTTTCTTGGATCGAATCGAAGAAGACGAAGAACTTCTGTTCACCAAAGAACAATACATTTGTTTCTCTCCCAATGTTTCTACTTCCTTTATCTGTAGGAATTGGACTGGAGCTTTACCTGATGGCAAAGCTGAACAAAACCAAGAGCAATTTGTGATTTAACAATTTATAGATTTTGAAAAACCTTTACACCTAAGTGCCTTTTTCTATTTAACAAAAACAGTTTTTTGTACCCGTTCCCTGGCTGCATTGACTGGATTTCAAGAAAATGATTATACCATTGACAAATAAATAACCAACTATCGACACAGATCTTGACTCTCACTCTCAGGCCTTTTCACTGGTTCCATTGCCTCCTGTCAGTTCAGACGGAGGGTGTGCATGGCATCAAGACACTTCTTACTTCTTAAAGGTGTCAAGAGGTCACGTCAAACCTCTAGATTTTCTGTCAGGATTTAATTAAGGTCAAGGTCATTGCCTCCAGAATACCATCCCCTTCAAATGCAGCCATCAGAAGGGCAAATGCCACGCAGATGCAATGAAACCTGTGATGGATCTAACAAGCGGAGAGGATATCTGCCCTCATTTGGAATCACCATTGTCACAATGGTGACAATGTCTGGCACAGTAAGAAGCATGAACAGAGAGCGCTCACACAGATGACCATCTATGTGCCTAGATCTGGTTAATAGACCCAGGGACAGGGGAAAGGAAAAGAAGCAGCCGTTACAAAGAACAGAGCAAGTCCAATGACAAGACTTGAATCTATAGCTGGAGCACACGGGCAATGAGATGAACCCCATCCTCACGATCATTGTTCTCTGCCCACTAAGACTTTTCTAGCTTTAGGAAAATCCATCAAGTCATCTCAAGACAGCCGAGCCGTGAAAGGCCACGGAGACAATGAGCCCCTTTTTCGATGACGAGCATCGGTTCTGGCTGAGTGAGCCACTCTCAAAGAGGTCAAATAGACAAGCTAGCTTATGTCCCTGGGGGTGGGGGGGGGGTGAACAGACACGCTTAAACACTCCCAAGGTGTTTATGACAGATCAATGTGTGAAGTGGGAGGTCGTTATGGAAGCTTTTCTGTCCCCTATGCGCTACCCAGCCCCAATAACATCAGGGGTTTCATTTCGTTCAAGAACGTGGTGATCAGGACATCACAGGAAGGACGCTGTTAACAGAACAAATAGAGACGAGACGAACTATATATATATGTATATATATATATATATATATATATATATATATATATATATATATATAGATGTATATATAAATTCCAGGGATCTGGAAAACAATGTGGGAAATACTATGTGATCAAATTGAGTAGCAGCTGGCAAGCAATAATTCACCAGCTGAGACAAGACATGCAGTTAGCTGGAATAAGCAGTCTGAGGCCAGCCAGCCAGAATTTCCTGTGGAGATAATTAACTAGAAAAAGAATGTTTCTGACACAACTTCACTGTGTAGTCCCACTGCATGGGGAATGCTAGCTGGTCTATTGGTGACAGGTGTTGTGATCACTCGAAAGGATCTCTTTTCAGCAATCATTTACACTAGGAGTAACAAATTCACATGTTTGCATGATGCATTAGACACAGAAAGGCTGATGGTGTAAACCAAAGGCTCATGAGATGATCTTCTCACCAGTTTACTGCCGCCCATGCCAACAACACTGCAAACCCCATTGAGAAGGATGAATGATACTCTGTGCTGTCGTTGAATCTACATGTATAGATGTGATTTGCTGTGTGCAGTGAACGTTTTCAGACATACCTAATGATGACAGTGCTGCACCTGGTCCACGAACATCTTGGAGCATATTTAAAGGTCTGAGTAGATGAGTCAAGGAAGCATTATATACACTATTGTTTCTTTGTTTTAGTAGTTAGTGTATCAGGGAAGCAGTCTCCCCTGGACTGTTGGGATGGTGGTATCAAATTGTTCCACTCAAATAGTAAAGGGATGCACATTCTTTATTGTTAAACCTAACAATTGTATCGCAATGAAAAGATGGTTTATGATTTCAAATGCCACAAAAAACCATCTACATTTTAATATGAGAGAACTAGGATGGGTATTTCAGTCAAACAAGGCATTCAAGAGGTAGAGATATGGGCAAACAACATCATAGATCTTTGTCAGGTTCTTTGTGCTGGAATGACATTTCCAACATCAACACAATGTCATGGATCACGAAACAGATTTGCAGCCCTCTCTGAGCCAATTCCCTTCACCGAGCAACTTACTGTAATTTTGGAATTTGTCCAAAGCTCAAATTCATGAGTGATTAAAATGTGTCCACATGTCCATGTGTAATAGAGGGAAACGTAGTCCTTGGTACTCTAGATAAACAGAGACACTGTAAGTCAGGTAGTTGGTGCTAATATTATCACTCATCATTAAGACACAGGTGTTTCCACTCTAACGCAGAATCCAGGCATGTAAATCGAGAGAGTAAGCTTGGAATATTCATCACTGCAAAATGTATGAGCAACATATACTGTGTGTTTTTATGTGAATCTTTGTCGGTTCAAAGATTGAACAAATGACCATTGCTTTGTGATGGGAACGCTTAGCCTTGCTCTGTAAAACACAAGAAAGGTCACAAAGACAGTCACTATGGCAACCTAACCTAACAAGGGATTTGTCTCTTGGCACGGTGCATGGTGGCTCATGGTATCAATTCTGTTTGATAGACATCGTAAAAGTCATGACTATATGGAGGGAAGATAAAGAGATAAAAATCTCCCTGTTAGTGCCGGGATTGTTTTACACAAAGCATCCTATAGTTCTCAAGAATAATTACGATGTCTTACAACAGACTGACAATCTCTTCTAATGTGATGATAATACCTTTGCTGCCCCAAAGTGCTGTGGCGTATTGCCCTAGTAAAATAAAGTTAACATTGATCTGAGAGAACATCGGTGGGTGATGAAAATGCCCGTTTGCCAGAACACACTGCGATGGGTGCCAACTGAGGCACTGCCTCTTGTTCAGTTAAATGAGACAGTGGAGATGGGTGTCTCCTGGATGAAATTGAAGTCATCGCCCAGTTCAACCACGACTGATTGCCTCCGCTCCGGCCCCTGTGCAGCACAAAGATTTATCTCGCTCCGTTTTCACTAGCGGAGGAGAATAAGACAAACTGAGGGGATGGGTTCTTCTGACACTCGTAATCTTCAAATAAGGCTTATTCAACATTCCAACAAGTTCCTTTCGGTTTTTTGTGCCAAATGCCAGAAGAAAGGTTCCATGGTTCATATCAATATGCTCTGAATACTTTTCAGACTTCAATTTACAAAAGTGATGTGAAAAGTAAAGCAATTTAAAAACTCATCATATTCTAAAATTAACGTAATTGGCATATGGTTCGGCATCCTCAATTAGCAATCATTAAAATTTCCCAGAATCTAATTTGTGCGTCAGTCTGTTGCTGGAATCTGACAGGTGATGGACCATGTAATTGAATTAATAAAGCTGCCAAAAATCTGAATCACTGTATCAGATGCAAGACATTTGCTCTCGCTAGCATCGATGACGTCAACACGGGTTTGAAATTGTTCCATGACTGATTGCAGCGTGCCCTATGACAAAGCACAGCGTGGACACCGTGCCTTTGTGCAGAACGTAGTCCTACAGCCCCTTTGACTCATTTGCTTTTCCTCATGTTGCAAAAGAAAGCAGCATCCAAAATACCGTCAACAGAATTACTATTGCTATCATCAAGTACACTTCTATAAGTGAGGAGTTGAAATGCCAAGTAGAGCTTTTTGGGGGATTTCACTAAAAATGTAATGGCGCTTTCTATGGACAGCCGTGAAGGCAAGTAGCATGAGTGGTGCTTTGACAAATGTACGTCACAGCTCAGATTGTTCTCTCTCAAAGACCAGCTCTCAGAGGGGAATGACAAGGAAAACATTCCAGGTTATTTTTCAGTGATGATCCCATTTAAGTGAACAGGTAATTTTTCAATTGACACTATAAACATCACATCTTGATGTAACATCACTTGGCTTCTGGCAACAAACACATGTACGGTTCCAGACTGTTTCTATCTACGAAAATGCCCTCATTGTGGAGGGGGATCTATTCCCATGCAACAATTACTTCTCTTTATTTTCATCTGCACGCAATGAATAATAAATACATAGGAGATTTGGAGAATATGTAAAAACATTCATGAAGAGAACTGTAATATCTCAGACCTCATACAAATATGCTTTCCATGACGATGCTCCCTCTCCTATGAAACATTTTCATAGGTAAATATTCCTGAGTCCCACCTCTTGAATCAGCTTTGATTGCCTTGCCAGCATTCTTGACACAGAAAACTACCGAACGTGCTCCGTTTCACACACATACACTAGTCTGCTAACAACTCCACTCCTGCTTTGACAACACTGCCTCATAGAGTTGAATATCACAGATAGGCAGTGTTACATTAGAGCACATACTTCAGGTAAGGGGTGCACCCTCGTACGTCTCTACGTAATAACCCTGAATGAGGTGAACCTCAACGCTCTGATTGTTATTCATTACTGTCTCATTGACTCTGTAATTGGCGGACTGAAGATGCTCTAGTGCCTTGGCTTTTTCTATCCTGACTAAATTACCATCCCTAGCATTGAGTATAGAAAGACTGTCCAACGTGAAGGAAAAGCAGCTCGCCAGAAATGTGAGGTGATCTGAGTTGTAAACATAAACTTTAGATTGAACAGTGTGGCTGGAATAACGTTGTGTGAGACTGCTTCCATTTACGGACATCAAGCACTACATTTTTCATTAGGATTCTTAGCATTCATGTTTTGTGTTAAGCAAAAAAGGAAATTGATACAGTTTTTGTTTGAGTATAAAAAATGATAAAGATAAATTTCTTTCAAACTGAGAGATTCTGTTTGAGTTAAAGGTAAAAAAAAAAAGACCCACCAGTTTATTTAGCAAACACTTGCCTCTAACTCCAAGAAGCCCTTTGTCCAAAAAGAAAAAAACAAATCAGACATCATTTAGCTGAAATGCTACCCGAAAAAGACAATCTTTCACTCCATCTCACAGTGTACAAATCAATTGAATTCCAATAAATTGATGTGTTAAACCAGTACACCCCAGTGGGTGCATGTAACCCCATGGGCCTTTTATGCCAACCACCTAACTGTCAATGACAACTAACAGCCACTAACAAGCCGTGCGGACAGCACGTCATTTGCAGAGCAGGTGTCTTGGTAGCTGGGAACATCAAAAATATCAAGGTTTGGCTAATCATGAGGTATGACTCATCGGTACCTGAACAATGTAGCCCCATTTGAATGGAATGACTTGAGTTGAGTTGTCATCCCTATTTGAGTTGTTATCCCTTCTGGTTTTGGCAAGATGTATAAACCTCCCAATGTGCATGAAACAGGGCCAGCTTTACTGAAACACCATAAAAAGGAATTAATTAGGCTCTGCGATAATGGCGTTTTCTGATTGCAAGTGTAGCACACTGAATCAAACAAAGGATTACTTTCTAAAATGGTAGAGAAGGAATGAGTTTGACTGATTCTCACTGTAATGAACAGAGAGCCAATTAGCAAACTGGGGTTTGTAATAGTTTGGCTGAACTGGCTCATCTAGTGAACGTGCCACCTGCCCCACTGACACTGCCATTTAATTACTCTTCTCATTAAAATAAATGTAGGCCTTTTCTGGACAAATTAAGGATGTTGTTAGTGAAGTGATTCCGTGCTACATATTTTCCCTCCTCAATCTCAACCGTATACACAGAACACTTGACCGTATCAGGCGAGTAAATGGAATGCAAAAAAAGATTAGGGCAAGGATTATTGGATAACAAGGCAAACATGTCACTGTGCGTTCCGAATTTACATAGAAAAGTACTATATGCAAATATGACACTTCTGTTTTATCTCTAAATCTGCTACAGTTCTTCTCTTTATCCTGTAGGATTAAGTTAGTGGAGAATGACCAAGACACAAATTCCAATATTATTATATTAACACAACCCTACAATCACCTTTAAAATTAACCAACCACCCCCCCAAACACACATTTGTAACAAATAATAACAAATATAATTGTTATTTTGGTAGGCTGCAGTGCAACAATATAGAATGAATTTAGAACATACAATTATTTTTGAACTGTATCTTATAGTACTATTGCCTACCGAAAACTATACAATCATCAAACCAGCTTTTAAAACTACGTTTATTTCATATTGTAGATGAAAATGCTGACATTTGAAATACCGCTCTGGAATCCATCCCATAGTTTGCAACACTCCGGCACACACAAGCGCATTGACCCAAGACAATCCAGGCCCCAGTTGAACTATTACATTGGAACCGCCAAACAGATGACACAGCTCAGTAGAGCTAGTTTGGCCTGAAGACACTATTCTCCTCCATGGTTAGGCTGCCCTCCGGTGACAAAAAAGAGTATCGCGGCCTTCTTCATGTCTGAAATGCTCAATATGACATTGTCCACAAGTTCTCTTTTCTGTGATAAGATAAGAACGTTATACCCTCCAATTGCTGTATTGTCTTGTGTCCTAGATGTTGTCTGTCATCTTATCTGAGGGGTATTCTCTAGAGCTCGGCTTGTTACATACACTACACCTTGAAAGGACCAAAAGCATTTGGCTAGACCCAGTAAAAACGCAGTTACCGTAAAGGCAAAATTAAAGAATATACAAAAAATGGTAACAGCCATAAAGCACGTGAAATGCATGTGAAGGATTTTTTTTACAGGGTATATCTGTCCTCAGGCTGTTATTGCATTTTGTAAAAGTAATCCTTAGAAATTTTGAATGGCAACAAAGATTTGGTATGAAAGTCAGAGCATCCTTCTGACAGGACCCAGAATAGGACAGATGTGAGCTCTGAACAGCTGAGGCCAGTGTGTAGCTCAGACAGTCTTCCAGGACAGCTGAGACCACTATGTAGCTCAGACAGTCTTTCAGTACAGTTGAGACCAGTGTGTAGCTCAAACAGTCTTCCAGTACAGCTAAGACCACTATGTTGCTCAGTCCTTCAGGTCAGCTGAGATCAGTGTGTAGCTCAGTCTTTCAGAACAGCTGAGACCACTATGTAGCTCAGACAGTCTTTCAGGACAGCTGAGACAACCATGTAGCCCAGACAGTCTTTCAGGATAGCGGAGACCAGTGTGTAGCTCAGACAATCCTTCAGGACACCAAGATCCCCACTGAACTTGGCATTCCACTTCTCTACCTGGTCTTCATCATAAACCTATATAGTATTTTAATATAATTAAAAAACACATTTGTACATGAAAACTGTTTAACTGAAAAGTGTGTTTTTAAGCTGTTTGTCTAGCAGTCAGCATGAGGATAATATCCCCAAATAGTCTGAGTGAGAGAGTTATTTCTCACATCACTTTTAACGGGCTTCGGGCAAACACTGCTAAAGGGGCGTCCAGCCTATCGTGTCTGTCAGGTTTCTTCTTTGGGTGTCTTTCCAGTGGAAGGCCTGGTTCTCCAGCAGCAAGGCTAGCTTGTGGTTGAAAGGCTGGTGGAAATCTCTGAGCAGGGCCCTTGTAGCAGGAAGCATTGGCCCCAGCTTCTTGTCTGCCGCCCTTCGAGTGTTTGACACACGCCTCCTGGTGACCATGGCTTCATTTGGGGATAATAGTGGACCTGGAAGAATAAAAATAACCTTAACAGTCTCATATACTACCAATGAGTGTACATGGGATCATAAAAAAGTTTGTGGTTTCAATGTGAACATGAAAAGAGATAAGCACAGAGATCGCCAGCAGTTTATAATTATTTATCAACATTGTTGTTACTGTACATACCCACACCTAGGAAGTTGAAAACTTTCCGCATGGTTGGCCTCAGATTGGCCCCATAGTCCTCCAAACGGAGAACTAAAATTTGTTCAATTCGAAAGACTGACAACCAATCCTGAAGAAACACGAAGTACACCCCTAAATTCAGTCTGACCTGAAGGGTCAAACAAAAACAACTATTACAAATAAAATAGACGTTATTCCCTGTGTGTCTTTAACATTGAGCAATGCATTAGAGCTAAAACTTGCCTTTTACATCAAATGGACACAGGAGCGTGCATTAAACCAGACAATACACAAACTCAGATACCCCTTCAAATAATGTGTGGGGGCATGAACAGCATATCATACATGGATAAAGTGTATTTGGGAACAATCATTAACAGAACGGAATTATTTCATTTGATGATGGGGAGAGAGTATTAGTAGTGACAGACCTACTCACAGGCATGGCTTTATACAGACTGATGCCGTAGACACAGGAACGGAGGGAGTTCTCTTTGAGGCAGGCCTGAAACAGTAGGACCGACTCCAGAACCCTCTGGTGAAAGTCCTCAACTGACTTGTTGGCCATTTTGAAGTACAAGTAGTCAGAATACAGCCTAGCGTACACACAAACACATAATATAATTGATTATATTGATGTTGGTTTATGAGCAATACTCAAAACATATTAACCGTATGAAAATGAAAAATGAACCATAAATAAGATTAAACAAAGCCAATACTGACCATAGATACAATCAATTGAAAGTGCCTGTTTTTTGGCCAAATCCTTTAAATCCTCTTTCAAGAAGTAACATATCATTTAAATCTATTTGTATTGTGTTTGTGTTTGGCCGCTAGATGGAAGCTAAAAGACCTCTCTGCTGGGTCTCTCAACATGATGAGGATCTTGGCGCTGGGCTGTGCTGCATGGATGAAGTCCTGAGTCAGGAACGGAGGTTCCACATCCCTCATATCGCCATGGAGATAACCCCAGGCCTGGTTGTCCCACATAGTGGAGGCACTGGCTTCACCTGTATGTGACATGTCAGATATGTTCATTTATAAACCCCTGATTTTCCTAATACAGCATCATGGAGCACAGAGGGATGATTTCAAACACTGAAAAAATTGCACTTTGAACCAACTTTAAAAAATTGCTTGAATTTGTTACAAGCATTTGTGTAAGTTAAAATGTATCTTTATGATTTGGTTGACACCATATTCGTGATTCGATGTCAATTAAAATGTTGAATTGGCCAAAGACAAAAATGCACATTCACACAAAGCAAGGAGCTATTCTGTCGCCTAGTATCAAAACTTGACCAGGACGGAAGTGAGTCGCATGACTGATTGCACATCAGGTGGTTATTTCAAAGGAAAAAAGATTGTAAAACTTTGTGAAAATGCAATATTGGTTAAAGTAGTCCTTCAAATCGTTCTGCAGGAAGTGTTATTTGCTTTAAGCCAACTCTTCCTTCCATTGTATTGGTATATATCATGAAATTCCTCTGCATGGGAATTCCTTAATATATATTATCATGCATTGTTCCATAAACCACTGCATGATTTTTTCAGGTTTCCATAGAGGACTGAGACTGTTGGTTTGTGCAGAATTCACTAACAGGTGGAGGAAGCGGGTGGAGGAGTGACGATCAAGAGGGAAACAATGTTATCCCATCTTAATCAGGTCCAGAGTGCTGCCCTGCTACTCATAAGTCCTGGTCCATCAGGGAATACTGAAGGCTTCCTGATTAGGCTACATTGCTCTCCACCATACACACAAAGCCCCACACAAACACTTTTAAAAACTAAGTATTGAGACAACTAAAAGTGGCAAAGGGGTGAACAAACGTAAATAAAGGCATGTGCATGTGATACAAGCACTCGGGTATACAGTACTCTGCACTAATAAGATGGCAATATAATAAATAAATCCATAACTGAAATATAACCCACACTGCAATTCCATAATAGCAAACCCAAAAGCAAGTGCCTGAAAGTTTCCATTTGTGATAATAACCTGGAAGTTTACCTGTGGTAATGACCGGAGTTTACCTGTGGTAATGACCTGTGTTCACATGTGGTAATAACATGCATGTTTACATGTTATAATAACCTGTGTTCACCCGTTATAATAGCGTGTGCATTTACCTGTGATAGTAACCAATATGTTTACCTGTGATAATAACCTGTTTGTTTACCTGTGATGAGTTGGCTCTTGTGGTCAGCAGAGGTGTTTCCCAGAATTCCCTCCTGGATGTTATAGGCAGTCAGGTCAAACAGATCCAGGTAGTCCTGCACTGGGAATCGCTTCCCTAAGCCATCTTTGAAACGGATGAAACCTGCACCACAATTGCATGCCATTTCTCACAGTATTACACACATGCACTGAGATTATCCATACAATATGCTCTCACACATCTGTTCCATTTCACCAATTCTTTTCACTTACTGTCTTCATTTATCCATACAATCTAGTTCCACAAATGTGGACATTTTTGTGGGTGTTAGTAGACTAGAGAGAAAAGGACACCTCCACCAGTTCACAGACTCAGTGGACCCAAGCAAAGTAGCTGCTAGCCTTCTCTATCACCGACACATCACACATCGTACTCTATCACATACATTATCAATTTTGTTTTAATAAAGTTAATGTCAAACACATAATTACTCATCAAATCCCCAGTAGTTGACTGTGAATATCACATTTCATCTCAAGACTGATAATTGACCCTTTCTGATAATAACTTTTTATCCATGACAGGGATCAAATGTCCACCAGTGAAATGTGTAAGGTTAATGGGAAGGAGAGCCTCTCACCAAAGCGTTTCCTGGTCCACCAGTGGGTCTCTTTCATGATGTTGAAGCTGATCTGTGGATGCAGCAGCAGCCTCTGAAACAGGTCCGTAGTGCCACATTTGGGCTGGCCGATGACGTAGAAGTAGGGCAGACAGCGGAGACGGTAGTGGGGTAGGAGCTCCTGGACGTGGCTCTGCAGACGCTTCACCACCGTTTGGAAGCTCCTGGAGTAAAGTGCAAACATGTTCCTCCCATATGGATCAGCCTGGGGTTTCCCTGGGAACTCCTCCTTCCAGCAAGGGCTCTTGATGTTTGACATAAAGTGAGACGGAAGCACAGAAAACAACTGTGGGGCAGAAAGAAATACATTGATTTATGTTTGCGTTACTTTATGTCCATTGATCTTAAAAGTACATTAACGTTAGGTTACCCAGAACCCACATCATCTTTAAAGTTTCTCACACTCACATGGGAGTCAGTGGCAATGATGTCGTTGACTTCAGGTACTTTCCTTGGACTGAATTCCAGCTTTGTGGTTATCATTTTTACCAGTGTGTTTATATCTATGTGATCCAATTCTGAGGGCTGCTGGGTTGGGAGGTTGCTAGGGGTGTTCTTAGAGCTGGGATGGAAAGGTTCTGGGGTTAGCGAAGGCCACTCGGTGTCCCAGGTAAGGATGTAGGAAGCCATGATGAGAAACGTCAAGGTCAGGAAGCTGATGAGCCGGACCTTTGTGGCCCGGCTCAGATCGCCTAAACACCACGGAACAAATGTCCCGACCTCTGGGGTATCACGTGGGTTACAGTGGTAACGGTCCAAGCAGCTGCTTTTCCTGTTGTTGGGATATTCCAGAGGGCTTAGCAGGCAAGGTAGGTAATCCGTTTGGGCTGTGTCTCTGAATCTGTATTGAGACGTTTGCATGATGATGTTTAGGTCTAGTTGAGGGGAATCATGGGAAAAGGGAGAAGCAAAGGGCTCATGGCAAATAATTGGACAGTGTCTTACAGCACTCATTGAAGAGTCCCTCCATGAAACATTAAACCATTACAAAGGGCTTTCAACTGCATAGCCTTCAGTGCTGAGCCCTGGAAATGCAAATAAACACGGTATGTTAACATGCAAAGATACATGATTTAAGTTACTTTTGGCATGTCACATTATTTCATATGCTATACATCTTTCCTTGTGTGTAAAACTTTACTGGTATGTCTTAATTTGCAGATGAAAGGTTTATTTAGTACTTCAAACTTGGTGCATGTTAATACAGGTGTTTCAGCCTTCGAAATGGACCCCCAAATGGGCCCCCATTTGTCAGAGAAAATATTATTGCTTGAGCTGTAAATGTTATTTCTAGAGCTGTAACTTGACAAACGCCAAAAGCAGTACCCACAAAGGAGTAGAACTGATAGGGGCCTCCATAAATATTTGTTATGATGAGTTAACCACCTTAGAAATGACAGACTCAACATGGGTTGGAATAATGACGTACAGTATATACACTGTGTATATACATTTGTGGACATTTCATACAGTATATACAAAGGACACAACTGACAAAAAAGTACAAAGTTGAGTGAAATAGTTGTGCCTCATCTGCCTACTAAATTTCCATGCTCCTATTTAATTGCCTTCTGAACTATTCGGCCATTCTCCATTATATTTCAGGGCTTTTTAAAGTGAAACTAAAACTTAGGCTGCACAAAGTTAAAAAAAAAATACTAACCAAAGTAAATGTCCAAATCTGGGTACATTATGTAGAATATCACTGTGTAGTTAATTATTACATGAGCGTTGCGGTATCCATCACAAAGACTAAAAAAGGGACTTCTTTGGATGGCGTAGCCAGCAGCATCTTAAATTGATGTGATTGAAGTGATTTTGGTATTGAAGTGCACAATACCTTCTAGTTATTTGTAATGTTTGTATGTTTGTGTATATATGTAATATTATCTTAAGTAATCTTAGCATAAATGGTATCTACATAAGGTAATAATAATAAACAACTCAAGGAGCATTTGAAACAATGTTTGGCTTGAAACATTCTGTGGCCTAATCTTTGAGTGAATGGAATGTTGAATGAGTTACAATGGGATGACCAAAATCGAGGAGGATCCAGGTTTGTCAAAATACATGTTCATATTGTGTCAGCCCTACTTCGAATACAACATGCATTTTCAAGTAAGTGTTTCTGTTATGTAAGCTCTACTTCAAATACATCTTGCAGGTTTAATTAGATGTTTCTAGTGTCAGATCTCCTAGACATCCTGCAGGTTTAAATAGGTGTTTCAATTGTGTCAGCTCTACTTTAAAGATCTCATTCAGGTTTTAATAGATGTTTCTAGTGTCAGATCTACATAAAGACATCATGCAGTTTTTAAATAGATGTTTCCAGTATGTCCATTCTACTTTAAGATGTCCAGCAAGTTTAAATATGTGTTTCTAGTGTCAGTGCTCACTCCTCATAACATAACCTCTGTTGATTATTAGGTCTATTCAATCTAAATATATTTTAAGACCCCAAAGATCTCAAGACATCCACAAATCGATCAATTAAAATATTAATATGTCTTATAAACGATGCCCCAAACAGAAATGTGTGTCACTCACCATCCAACTGCATAATTGCTGACATTTCAAGAAACTGTTGACACAAGACATAGTAAAAGTCAAAGTGTAGCACCATTGTAGCCCTGAAGTACCATGACCAGGTCAGACGAGTACACATTGATGGACATCTGGGTCACAGATGTGTGTATTTGTGTGTGTGTATGTGTGTGTGTGTGTGTGTGTGTGTGTTTATGTGTGTCTCCAGATGACTTAAAGATTTAATGGTGAGCAATGATGTCTCAGAGCCACCCCCCGCTATCTTCTCAAAAAAGAGTTTATTAAGCAAAGGGATGTAACTATACCTTTTACCTATTCCTGCCGTCAACTTCTGCCAACTCTGCAGGGATAATTTTCACCTGAATAGAAGACAATTTTACCTTCTCTGTTCCTGCTGGCTTGGTAAAAGACGCTCTCCAGGAAAGACTAACCTTTTGTATTGTTGTCGTAAGATTAAACCACTCAAAATGATTTTTCAAGACGATGTTCTTTAGTTAGATGTAATATCTAACACAAAGCCCTTTGGCCTGTAAAAACTAACACAAACCTCTTTAGCCTGACAACTTTGCATTGACATAAAGTTGCACATTCTTGATTGGTTCAGTCTGCTTTCTGTAGTTTTTTTTCCTGTTACTCAGCATTAATAATCTGTCTAATCGGATGATAAAGATCAGGTTTAATTTCACAATTTACTAATGTCTAAATACTGTAGTCTTTGATGCTTTCTTTAAACTAGTCTTTCACAAATAATTTATAAATCATTATGACACATTTACTAATAATGAGAGAACAGTTTATTGATGGTTTAATAACGGTTATTGCAGAGAGTTATTATAAAGTGTACCGAGCATCGTGGTCCAGTTTATTTAAAGAGTGTTTGCTAAAATACAAATACACTGTAAATCTCTAGGATTCTCCTGCTCCACAAATTTCACTGAAAAGGTAGTTTATA
>JAVQJS010158428.1:0-17393 GCA_036024795.1 Galaxias rostratus
AAGTAAGAAATGGATAGAGCAACGAGAGAGAGAGAGAGAGAGAGAGAGAGAGAGAGAGAGAGAGAGAGGGAGAGCGAGTCTCAGGGACAGAGACAGAGAGAGAGACAGCGAGAGAGAGACAGAGACAGAGAGAGAGAGAGAAATAAAGGGATAAAAGGAGAGAGAGGAGAAAAAGAGGGTGCGAGGTAGAGAGATAAGGACTGAGTGAGAGGGAGGGAGAGAGGGGGGAGGGAGGGAGAGGGGGATGGTGAACAGGAAGTGAAGGGTGAAACAGGAGGGATGAAGGTGGTGATGTATGTTGGCCTGTCAACAGGGTCGGAGAAGATGCAGTGTGCCCTTACACAAAGAGCCGGACCCCCTTCCCACACACACACACTCACACTCTTACACACACACACACACGCACTCACTTACACACACACACACACACACACATTTAAATACACAGTCCCTTGCTCTTCCATACTCACTCACACACACGCGCGCACACACTCGCAGACAGACACCGAGGCAGATGAAGACGCTCTCCTTTGTAGGAGAAATCCTGGCTAATGAGCAGCAGCTCCCAGGCCAGCCAAGGAGGCGTGTGCTCTTTTGTCCCTCAGACAGGGGAACTCCAGACAGGATAGGAATTTGTCGGGAGAAAAATCACATCCAAAACGTCAGCCGGGGAGGGGAGGTGGATGTGAGCGGCGGAAAACAAGGCGGGTGGAAAAAGAACCGGAGATCCCCTCCTGGAGTTTATCTCCTAGTTCCCGCGATCCAGAGTCCGTGGGCCTCAACGCGTGAGGAGGAGGAGTGCGGGTGAATCAGGGCGGTGGCGGCGGTGTTGGGAAATATCCGTTTGTGTGTGTGACGCGGCCCACCTGTCGACAGCCTCCCCCTGCACCCCCCCACCCCCCCCACCCCAGCATTCCTGAGGAGAGACACCCCCTGGTCCACCTGGGGGAATTTCTCGGTGCCCCGGGCTCAGCTGCTAGTTCTGGGTTGGGCTCTTTGGGTAGTGGCCGCTGCCAGAGGTAGTGGATGGGAGTGAGCCCCCAGGTCTCCCCACGACACAGGGCCTTGGCTTGAGGCCACGAGGGCCGTGCGCCGCATGGCAGGAGCACGGCTATTTGGGGACGAGGGAGTTGCATCGGGGAGGGTGGGGGTGGGAACAGATCTTGTCCAGACAGTGAGCTTAAAGGGATGTCTGCCTCAGAATTGATGAGCAACTCAGATGTCGTCACGGCTGAATGGGGTGTATTGTGTAGCGCAGGGATGGTGGAGCTGTTTAGGGACACGGAATAGCTCGAGTGGGGAGGATTTGAGCTTTGTCAGCGATTAGATTGACAAAGTCCCCCATACATTAATTCATACAAAGATACACACAGTACGTGGTCCATGTGTTCTCTCCTGTATGATTTATGTTCGACGGTAAAAACACTCCCTCGTGAGGTCACACAGAGTTTGGTTCCCACACAGCCTCCATTTTGCGTCAGTCCCGAACCTTTAGGTCAGTCCAGTCTTGACGGGATCGCCAGGGTAAACTCTGTGGGGAGTGTTCACGGAGAGAGAGAGGTCAGACGAAGGGGCTCTGGGATAAAAACCTGTCCACCTCTCCACGGGCGCTCTCGGTAACGTCGGCGCCGACATCATCTCAGGCGTCCTCCTCCCTCTCGGCTTTTGGAACGTCACGAGAAGCGTCACGGGAGCGAGCCAGCGGTCGCGCGGCGGTTTGCGTCCGCCAAGCCGTGAAATCCTCCCAGCTGTGGCGCCGACTCCGCGGGACGACTCGTGCGAGCGTTCCCAACGCCGCACCGCAGAGTTCCGGGCTCCTGCCCCGGCCTCTCCCGGGACTGTTCATGGCACTTTCCTTCCACTAGACCGACCGTCTCATCACATCAAGACACGCCGGGGCGCCCCTGGCTGTAGTCACCTGGGAATGGCACGTTGACTTCATCGGTTCTATTCCTGGCCTCGGCGTTACCTAACGCGCTTCCCCCTCAAGACTCGCAATCTTGTTTTCGTACGAGCCAACGGAATGGAATAATGGGCCGGCGTGCAATGTAACCAGGCGACATGGCAGAGAGGGAGAACCACGAAACAGACAGAGAACATGCCTAGGCCTATGAATACAGCATAAACCCCCCGCCCCCTCCTTGGTCGTCCCCAATTGATACAGTGTTTGATAGCGCAGCTCTGTCGCCACCGTTCACCCTCCCACTGACAGCAGGGGGAAGCCAGGGCGACGCGCTACATACCAAAGCCCGTGTCCCGTTGATAGAGCCTTCCCTCTGCACTCTGCTCAGGTGTGTGTGCTCCTCCTTCTGTGTGGGTCCCCGGCTGCAGTGTGTGTGTGTGTGTGTGTTTGTGTGTGTGTGTGTGTGTGTGTATGTTTGTGGGTGCGTGTGTGTGTGTGTAGGCTAAGCATATACTTGCACCTTTGTTTTCAGCCTGTGCATAGTGCCTCCATAAGCCTCCCCATGGGAATATTAGCACGATTGAAATCCTCCTTGTGCTCTAGCTCAGTATCCAGCTCCCTCTCTTCTTTATTAGCCTGGATGAAAACAGATGTGTGGACATGTCCAATGGTGTCCTCCATGGTGATTTCAACTCTTTCCTACCACCCTCTACATATCCTGTTCTGGGCCCCGAAATATCAAAAGCACTCTGACGCTAAGGCCCGGCCCGCCGCAGGAGAAACTTCATAAGTTTTCACATGAGTCACTCCCGGCTCCGGACGGGTCTGGACGGTGCCGGGGCGGTTAGCGGAGGCGCCTTCAGCAGCATGCGTCCCATCCACCGCCGAGCCAAGGGCTTCGGCCGGTGACGCAGCGCGGCCAGGGCCCCACCCCCAAACACACACACACACATACACACACCCACCTGGATTCCACGGCATCGTTTTGTGTCCGACCTCCTCCCGCAGTGTTCCTGCCGAGCGGGGCAGAGAAGACGGGAGGAATGTCAGGCTTCCTGATGGATCCTTTGTCATCAAAGAGCGGAAGCGGTGCAAGCGGCTAGCTGGGAGGAAAAATCACATTTCACCGCTCGGAGAGCGCATGTTGCAGTATGTGTATGACACGGCTATGTGGATGGGTCTGGGCACATCTATGAATGATTGGGTTATTGTTTATATGTATGTGTGTGTGTGCATGTGTGCATGTGTGCGTGCGTGCGTGTGTGTGTGTGTATGCGTGCGTGTGTGGGCGCGTGCACCTCTCAGTGCATAGCTGTTTGCAGAGGCTGGAGCAAGGCACAGCTTAATATCCATGTGTGACAGCGGGGCCCATTAATAAGGGTCTGATCCGGGTGCGGTGAAAGGACTGCTGACAGAGGAGGATCAGGGGGAAGAATCATGCCCTGCTGAGGGAGCCTGGGTCTGCAGGTAGCTCCCGCCCGGCCGTCCCCAGGTGTTATTACGGATGCTGGGGGGAGGTTGGGATACTGACGTCTACATTAATCACCCCTCCACGCCCTCCCTCCCTAGCCCCCGGCCCTCACCCCTCTCCCCAGTGTTGCACACACAAAGGTGCCCAGAACCGGTAAGGGGATACTCAAGCTGTGAAAGATGTCCAGCAAAGAGCTCCCTGAATACCACTCGGAGCCGCCCGTGAGTGATGCCACTGCCTGAACCTCTGACCCCGGCACACAATTAAAAACACTTTACTCCCCCCCCGCCCCCTCACGTACCAGAGGCGGCTAAGCATTCAGTGCTTAGGCCGAGACCCCTCCTCCCCTCCACACCCCATGTCTGCTTTTTGATTCATTTGTTTGCATCAGACACCGGCCTCGCTCACCAGCAATTAGGATGCCGCCGTCCCCGAATGGTTTCGTCCTCCCTTGTACCCTAGTTTATGGTTGGGTGTGCACTTGAGCGGAGTCTGTGTGTGTCCATGTCGTAGCTGCGTGTGTTTTTGCGCGTGTGTGTGTATGTGTGTGTGTCTACGTGCGTTGCCGTGCACGCCTTACCGCCTCTCATAGTTGGCCCTCTACACCTGCGGACCCCCTATTGATTCCAATCCTCCCCTCTCTAATTACGAACAACAACGACGACCCTGGCAGAGCACCTCATTTGCACACCCGTTGAGTGAGAGCCGCACCGCCGGATGAAAATCTCCTCAATCATCAGCGGCAACAATTACAGGCCCCGCTAATCAAGGGGATCCATTTGAATCCGCCGGCGAGATTCGTCAGTCAACGCCGCGCCGCCTCGGCCCCGTTCGCCGTCACCCGACGCCCCCCTGCGAAGCCGAGGCCGCGGGCGGCGAACGCTTCCGAGCCACGCGACTCCGGCTGAGGTGGACGCAAATGTCAGCGGAGTTTGAGCGTCGTCTTGGCCGCGCGACTTGAGCGTCATTAGTGGAATCCATGGCGACACATGTGGGCCAAAGCCGACGCCGGGGGTAACGGATGAGTCTCAGCTTGCTCGCAGCCATTTCCTTGCGAGACCAGATGGCCCGGAGACAATAAAGTGGGAAAGGTCTGATTGATTCTTAGTTTTGATCGAATCAAAAGCATGTGATAGACAAAAACGGGTGACAGTAATTGAGGTCAGATTTGTTTTTGATCAATACGAATGACTACTCTGCCCATTTGGCCATATGTTGATGTGTCAGCTTCCTTCCTGAAGCCGAGAGTGAGAAGAGCTACGACATGATTGCGTATGACTATGTTTGTCTTCTGTGTGGCTCCATCTGTTTTCCTATATTTGATAGAGAGAGGGGGAGAGAGAGAGAGAGAGAGAGAGAGAGAGAGAGAGAGAGGTTAAACCAGTGGCAAAAAAATCATTCACATCACCTCATTTTTAACTTGGACTGTTTTTGTGTTTATGGTTAATAGAAGAATAATAAGCCTCGGAGAAATTGGATTTTTATTAAAAGCAGTCAATGCAGCAATCGCTTTATTTCGCTTCATTTTGACTGCTGCATTAATTAAAGGAGTGGGATGCCCCTCCGTGAGGGAGAGGAAGGTTAAGCTCACAGTGGGTGTCCGTGAGTTATCAGTCCCCGGCTTGGTCCTGCTGTCTCATTTTGAAGTAGCAACCCTGGCCCTCAGCAAACATTCCCCCTCGATTTTAATTAAAATAAATCTACTTTGAGCCGATATTTAGTGCCCCTGGGAGTTGTATTTCCACAAAAGATACAGAGACACATAGCCCTGGTTTAGGCTGCGGATAAGACTGGGAAGAAGCCGACCTACACATTTTTATTTGTTAGTCAGTAATGTCATCCCCCGCAGTCAAAATATTTGCAACATTTCAAAAGTCATTTTCATTTCTGGATTTCGGAAACACTCTGTTTGCAGGATTAGGTAGGACTATAGAAAACCTTTTGTGCTTTTGTGAGTGTGTGAGTGTGAGTGTGTGTGTGTGTGTGTGTGTGTGTGTGTGTGTGTGTGTGTGTGTGTGTGCATATGGCGTGTGTGTAGGCTAAGCATATACTTGCACCTTTGTTTTCAGCCTGTGTATCGTGCCTGGGTGCAGAGACTCTGAGAGGACAGAGAGCTGCTCTGCATGCAGTTCACAAACATTCAAATATGAAGACAAATCAATGTGTCTCGCTGGCTGATAGCAGTGGCTGCAATGGGAGCAGACTTACAAACATGTCGCTGTAATGAGTACGGCCTTCACCTGGCAGGTTCTTACATGCAGCTCGACAAACAAACAAAGGTACAAGGCCCTTTGCAGTTTGAAGCTATTATTAAAGGCAATGGAAGTGGGTTTGTTACCCGGTAGTTTTCTTCAGACAGACTTTTTTTTTTATCTCAGAGAGGCACTGTGAGTAATTCAGGGCTCCATATTTTTTATGTGTGGGTGCAGTGCTTTTTTATTTTCTTTGATGTTAAAACACTTAAACAGAGGCCAATATACCTTTGTATTCTGACTACTCCTACTGAAGTTGAGTATGTCCAGTTAAATAGATTATATCATACTCTGAGGTACTTTCTGCATCTCAAAGTTTCAAATTTGACTTTGCGTTTTGCATTCATTCATATACATTGTATTTATTTTGTAACTTTGTGATTCTTCACATGTAATGTACCCTAATGTTACATCGAAGAAAAAAAACAATCATGGGTGTTATTTGATGGTTTTTCATGAACCATTGTGTGATTTATCGTATTACTTTTGCATATTTAAAAATCTAGATGAGGAATAAACTGTATTTTGTATTATCCTTCTGTGTCCAAGATCCCACTATCTCCCTGTTTACATCCTACCAGTGAGGGCCAGGGGAAGGCTGCCACTATTGGCAGTAGGGGGCGCTCATAGCTCACTCTGTACATGCAGAGACCTCCCGTATGCAATGCTAACACTAGCGAAGCCTCGGTGCTCGGTTGATGCTTCTCACCCCTGTCTTCTGTACAGTAAAGCACTGCTCATGTCTGTGCCCTGTTTGGAACGCTGCCGTGTTATACGTGTATTTCAACATTTCAATTAAAATAGGTTATCTTATGTTTAAATTGTATTTACATGTTTTGAAGACCTAATCCTCAGAAATCAGTGCTGCCCTCATTAAACTATTCTTTATTGTACGTGCATTTAAATATATATTGGCATGGATTGTAAATTCCGCATTGGCTTCATAACACATAAGAGGTCAGGAGTCTTTTCACACTCAGTTTGTGCTCTGCATCTTCACTGTGCAAAGCATGTGAACCACGCCCACAGCGCATGACAGACAGATGTAAAGGGTAGGACAGTCACTCCTTCGGTTAAACTCTTGACACAATTTTTAAGAGGAATTTATGATATTCTAATGCTCTCCAACTGTTAAAACGTAACCGTCCTCACCGCAAACACAATTGAAAGATTACGCTGAGTTTCTATAAACATTGATGAACATTTTAGAGAAAACACCCACGTTCGTCGGGTCACAAAAGCGACAATATTCCCTTTTTTTCTCTTGCACTACTTCGGAAGTTCTGTCGTTTCAAAACGTTGAGTTCACAAACATACTCCAAGTGCACTTTTCCCTTACCATCTCATCCAGTCTTCACTCATGTTCACTCCCTTCTTGATTCTCTCCTCCCCCTCGGATTCTAGTTTGGTGTGCTTGTGTCAGTCGGGGCTGCGGCTGTGCGGAGTGCGCATAGTCCATAGGCTCGTAGTGGCAGCGCTATACGAACCAAGAAGAGGATAAGCAAAAGACTTGTGTATCCACTTAACTGTGTAATTACGGTGCTATAGCCCAGTCTAAGCACACTGTGTATGGGAATCAGATTACAACAGTACAGTTTATCACAACTTAGCGTTGTAACTGTCATTAAAATGTATTTATGCAGATGCAATTAGAAAGTGTTCTGTGTGAAATCTGTGGAGAACGCGAAGATTTGCGAGTTGTCGGAGGGGCTTCTCAAGAAGGAAGGCGGCATCATATGAAGAGGAAGAGTCATGTATTTCATCCGTACTATGCAAATTAATTTTGGTTGACGAGTTGATTTTAATTCAACTTGATTAGTTGAATTTCTCCCAAAAATAGATAATTACTCTCTGGACAAGCACTGACTGGAATATTTCCGAAGATTCCAAGTGACTGGGGTTTCAACCTCATCATCCGTGGACAGCTAAACAGTCAGTGTTCTGGATAACTTAGAATGGATCCTCTGGATTCTTGGACCTAAACTGGCTTTTAGTCAGTGACTAGGTCCTGCACTGAGCTCCAACGACAGACGGAATAGAGTAGCGTTCATTGGACATCATTTTCCCGTGAAACCAAGGATTGCGCGCAAGTCGTGGAGGTTTAATATGCTAGTATGGGTCCGCTAGCGTTCATTATTTTTGCTGGATTATTATACTTTCAAGTTGATGGTAAGTTCAGTCAGTCAAACTAATAATTATTAACTACCTTTGATAATTTGATACCCCAAACCATAATGATTTCGTTCCTCCACAAGTGATATGATTGAAATCATAACCTACTTGTATTTGAATAACCTTGCTGATGATTTGTATTATTGTTCGAGCGCACAGCAGCTATGTATTAATGTATAGGTGCAATAGATGGTTGTAGAATAGATATGCATTTTTTTTTTAACAAAAATGTACACTGGCAAAGATCTAGGAATCCAGTCTGCTAAATCAGAACGAGCAAGAAATGGTCACGATATAGGAATGTCGCTCACGTTCGTTGTCAGATATTCAATTCATGTCAAAACCTTTTCACCAGTCACATCAAAACGGGGATCTACAGTCATACACCTGCTCCAGGTCGACTGATATTTTCTTTCTTTCACATTGTTAGCTGGTACTTGAATAAAACGTTATTAATGAAAAGTAACTGAACCTTGGTGAACAAAAAGTAAATTAAGCAATATCACAGTATCATAAGGCGTGTCTTTCACTTTAGGTTTCACGTTGCAGAGGTATTTCCAGCCTTCTTTATTAAATAAAAAAGTATGAATCGGAAAAAAAATATGGATTGCTAATTTGTAAATTACGCTGAAATTACCTAATGGTATTTTCAATTGTTTTAAGTATTTAACCTTACCGTAACCTGCCTATGTAAGGAATCTGGCCAATTTGTGCAAGCCTTGAAGAAAGCTGGCACCTATGGAGTTCCTGCTTTCACACTTGTATGATTTATTAAGAGTGAATTTGTGGAAGAGAGATCTACCATATATCAGTCCGTTTTTACAGTCACATATCTACCATCTCCTCGCCCAATCTACCCGGGAGTGCAAAGTCAGCACCATCTCTTTATAATTTTACAAGGCTTCCTGGGAATCATTGGCCTACAAAGGAGCAGGTTTAATGGAGGAATTAAAGCGGGCTGAAATGCAGAGTAAATGTGATGACTAGCATAAATCAGCGGAATAAGAGTGGTTATGTGACAGCGGCCTTGATATGAACTGATCGCAGGAGAGACTAATGGATGGGTGGCTGAGCGAAACGACGTTCGCGTTGAAACTCCTAATGCTTAAGGCCCATGCATATTTTCCTCCGCCTGCTTTATGGAGCAAAGTTTATGGCCACACCTTACCTTTTATACGATCTCCCATTCACTCGCAGTCGGACGCTAAGCGTACACACACAAAGGAGACAAGCCACGATAAGACAATAGTTGCGACACGAAAGAAGAGTGTAACGTTCCCGGGGGTTGTGAGGAAGAAGTGAAAACACGATTACGAGCGTTGTTTGAATACGGCTTCCTTCGGCCTACGTGGGCATAAGCCGTGATTCACGCCCGCTTGTTGGTGCCTTGTTTGGTTTGTACACCCTCGGAAAATATGTCAGGATCTTGGTTTTATTTGTTGAAGGCAGGAGCAGACAAGGCCCGCACCCTCTCCCTGACAACTCGCCTTTGTCCCTGTGAGCCGAGGCTTTGGGTTCTGAGGCTATTTGTATCATGTTTTTTAGCCGTCTCCACAGCCTCCTCTGGAGTCGACCGGTCTGCTCCTCTTTTTTTGTGGGGATATGGATCTCTCCCCCTCTCTCTCTCTCTTTCTTTCTCTCTCTCTCTGTCCCTCCCTCCCCCCTCTCCCCCTCTAAGTTTAGCCAAAGCCACTGGTTGCTAAGCGCTGGCTGATGGCATCGCTTTGCCGGCCAGAGGGGAGAGGGGGGGGGGGGGTGCGCATCCCTCCGCGAGCCGTGAATCACTTCTCCCAATCATTTCCCTGTCGCCCTCCTCCCGTCGGCCCCTCCAGCCCATCACCTAGCCATTCAGGGGTAATGTGTGGGTCCTTGGCGAGGGAGGAGCCTGCTCTCAGAGTCCACTTAGGCAGACAAAAAGGGCTGGAGTTGTATTCAGTGGGCAACATAGACAACAAAGCCAGGCCCAGTGAATGGCCTCAGTCAGGGCTTAGTGTGCTGTGATTAATACGGCTAATGTGCGGTTCGAAGGGGGAAAAAAACGAGAGAGGGAAGGAGAGATGGACGGAGAGAGTGGGGGTGCCGGAGGGAAAAGATGGCGTGATGGGGGAATAACGGTTAAAGGCGCGTTGAGTTGTGATCTGTTCGGGGGGCGTTAAAATTGGAAGGGACAGGCCTATATTGGTGATCAGCTGTCGGTTTCCCCAGGTCCAGACGTCGCTGGGGCTGCGGCCCGCTGTTTGTGGTGCAGGAATAGAATATGCCCTGCATAATAGTGGACATGCCCTCTTGACCTGCACCTATTCTGAGGAACCCGGCATACCCCAGGCTGGCCCGGGAGCTGGTGGTTGTTGATGACACCTAGATTTGCAGGGCAGGGGCGGGGCTGGCTAAGGGAGAGGTGGTGAAACATGATGCCCCCCCCCCCCAAAAGGCACGCCGAGTGGGAAAAAAGGCACTAGGAGAGCATGGGGGCCGGGCCCCCCAGTGGTCGTGCATCTGCCGCAGGGCTGGGGTTTCACTAGCGCTGAGTCAGTGGAAACTCAAAACCCCACGAGTCTGTGTCTGTCTGTGTGTGCGCGCCTGTGTGTGTGTTGGTGTGTGTGTGTGTGTGTGTGTGTGTGTGTGTGTGTGTGTGTGTGTGTGTGTGTGTGTGTGTGTGTGTGTGTGTGTGTGTGTATGTGTGTCCAAATCTGAATTTATAAATCGCATAGAATACAGCCATTATATCATCGCGACCATGAGTGATGTTTTTTTGCAAGTGCGATCGGGAGAGGGCAGAGGACTCCAGGAGCTTAATGCCATGGCTCTGTGCCTCTTGATGCCAGTGATTAAATGTGAAAAGACTAAGCATTCCGCTATAGTGGCCAGTAAGCCCAGATTAAAACAGCGCAGACCGGGGAGGAGGCGGGGGGAATGGGGGGGGGGATGATGATGCTGGGCCGAGGTCAGCGTGTAAGAGCCATTGTAATGTCTCGCCCCAAATGGGATTGTTCTGCTTGAGCTGGCAGCGTTTAGTCGGCGCCCCTCGTAACGGACGCTCGTTTGCTGGATCGGGCGGCTGCGATGACTAGCGCTCAGCCGGGCTCCCCGGCCGGCGGTGCCCCCGCGTTGGACTCTCTCCACCTGACGACCGCGGGCTCGTCACTGTCACCGGGAGCCGAGGCGGCGCCCTCTAACGTTCACTCCCCCGATTAGAGAGGGCCAACGTCGCAGGGGAGAGGTGCACCGAAGGCACAGGGGCTGGCGGAGGGATGGGAGGGGGGTCGAGCACACGTGGGGCACCGCTTTAAATACGCGGGCCGTCCAGGTCAACGGTTGTTAGCCCCTTCCTTCACCCAGCGGGCCTGACACATGTCACCAGGACGTGGGGTGAGGACCTGCCGCCAGACAGCCTTCCCAGGCAGGGCTCTAAAGGAGCGGACACTCAGCCGTTCAGTGATCTAAACAGTAACTCATACTGTGCTGTGGGTTAGCCATTCACTTTGGCACTCGCTCCACATCCGTCAAAGAGTAATAGAGGATGTCTTACCTCGTGTCCCGCGTTAAGGTCTATTAAGCTCGGCGTCTGTTATTTGAACGGCTCTCCGTGTTTGTTTGCCGTGTTGGTTAATGTGCACTTGTCGAGAAAAGGAACGGAGGGAACCGCTCGAACGTTGCCACAGCATGGGCACAATCCTGTCAGTGCAGTGGCTCCCATTCACCTGATCAGACTTCAACAACACGCCACCACACACACTGTACGCCCGGCACAAATATCGACAGCAACCTCTGTGCCGGGCCTGTTTAAATCCATCGCTGCTCGATGATACACTTAGAGAAATTACAAAATTATAGAGAGAAGTCTACCGATTATTACCCCACCCCCCCATAGCAATAACAATAATTGTTTTTGTCTGCCGTCGGTTAATGCTCGGTTAATGCTCAGCCCTCCCGTGCTGGCTTAGCCGCGGCGGGAAAATGTCAGCCCCACACAGTGCACGTGGCTGATAGTGCTGTGAGGACGGCGGCGCGGGGGAGAGATAATACCACTTTGCCCTGCTTTACCTCCGCTCTGCTAGGCCCCAGCCAAGCATGCCCCTGACATTTACAGCACAGAGAGACACAGAGCTAATGCCTGGCTCGGCTCGGCCCTGGAGACATGGGAGGCAGTAAGAGACTGGGAGCTGTGACGAACGGTGGACGCAGACATCTAGACTTGTTTTTTAAAGAGGGGAGGGGGTCATTGCATTTCTTCTTCTCATCTTTGTGTTTGTGTCCATATCTCTGTATTTTTTTCTTCTGTCTTGTTTTTTCTCTCTTTGGGTCTCTCTAGTGCATGTATGTGCATGTAAAAGCACACATGTGCGCACACACACACACACGCGCACACACACACACACATACACATGCACACACACACGCACGCACGCACGCACACACGCACACACACACACACACACACACACACACACACACACACACACACACACACACACTTCATTCATCCGCCCTTGCAGCCAAAGATGTGTATGAGGGAGGAATCTAAACAGCGCTCCGAGAGATGTGCACCTGTGCCGCTCCTCCACTGAGGGCCAACACAGAGCCAGGCCAGGAGGGAGGAGAGAGGGGCGGAGGAGGAGTGACGAGATTAATGAAGCATGGACGCTGGGGCCCAGCCCGTCACCTGTCTCACCCACCTGCACCTACGACGCACCTGTGCTCCCCTCCACTGGCCCTCATACACACACACTCACACACACGCAGGCACACACACACACACACACACACACACACACACACACCCATACAAAAGCCTGCTCTAATAAAATGAACCCACACATCAGATAGCATTCTTCCACCTCTGCCCAGTTTGATTTTTTTGTTTTGTCCCTTACGCTTCTGTCATCCCGACTAAGTGATTAGCAGCTTAACATCGTGCCCGCAGTCTGGGAATGTTGATGGAATTACCTCCATATAGAACGGGCCGATGATGCACTCATATTAGATAAGCCTCTATTGATCTATGTCGAAGGCCCAGACACTGAGCACAGCCCGGCACAGCGTTTGGCGACGGTGTAAATGTGCGAGCGCTCCCTCACCACGAGGAGCTTAATGGAGGCCATGCCAGGAGAGAAGCAGGAGGTTTGTGGCTTGTGATGTCGGCGGCTCCACAGGGTTTTTAGAAGAAGAAGACCCAGAGGTGAAAACGCGAGGCTGCGCGAGACTCATCTTCCTTTTCCTGCTGATTGGCGTTTGGCCCAGTGCCCAATCACATCGCTCCCCCGTTGCCGTCTCCCTGCCCTGTGATTGGCTGTCTCTGGGCAACGTGGAGACCTGGGGAAGGGAGGTCGAGGTTGAACGACTGCCAGCAGCACAGAGGGCCTCCCCGTAGGAATGAACTGTGAACCCAATGCTAGTGCACGTGACAAACAAGCGAGTGTGCTGTCGAGGGGTTCCCACGTGCGTGGATGGCCGTGGCCCATTTTTGATCCGTGCGACCTACTTTCCGAGGCTTTGCACCGATCGGTAGCAGTCTCTCCGTTCTTTCCCTTTCCATTTGAAGTCTGATTAGCCGAACCGCACGTTTCCTTTGCGGCGTCGGCGCCAAACCGCCGAATCCCCACGCGGTCCTTCAGCGTGGAGTATTTGTGAGACGCCGGTGCCAGCCTGGAGGGCCTCCCCGGTCTCCAAGCGGGGCTCAGGGGCCTGGCCATGAAAATGCATGAGCTGTCTCACCACCTCCCCTGCCTGCCCCCTCCCGTGTGACGGGTGAAAGACGGAGCGACGGCGCGCCTCTCAAACACACATCCGTCACGGGCCGCTCCGGCCGTGCGTGGCAGTAATGCGGCCCCGAGTGCTTTTCCCAGTGAATAAAGCCCCTATCTCCATCTCCAGGCTGGACCATGGATCACCCGGCCGTGACGGCCCGCGCCCCGGGCCTCGCGCCGCCGCCCCCCCCCCCCCCCCCCTCCTGCCCCCCTCCCTGTGGCCCTCCAGCCTGCCCATTGCTCTTCAAGGACATTTAACGAACCTGCGCCGACAATAACCCAGGAACAGAGTTTAGCTCGCGAGAATCGTATAGTGTAACTGGCCTGTCTGGGCTGGGCAGTTCATTTGTTTTGTTTGTTGCTGTTTTTCCCGTGTAGCCCTGCGACTGTTTCGCCGTGGACTGCATGGGATGATTGCTCCTGTGGCTCCAGTAATGTTATTACTTCTCCTGGTATCTCTCCGTGAGTTGCTGCCTGTCTGTCCCTGGTGTTTGTGTGTGTGTGTGTGTGTGTGTGCGTGTGTGTGTGTGTGTGTGTGTGTGTGTGTGTGTGTGTGTGTGTGTGTGTGTGTTGGTATGTGTGGGCGCGAGCGTGCTGTGTGTACACGGGTCTCTGCAGGGTTGTGTAACTGCAGCCACAGTTGCGGCGCGGGCTGAGCTGATTTATATAATGGCTCTGTCCCGGTGAGCCTGTCTTTGTTGTGGAAGTCTCAGGCAACAGGGGGGGGCAAATGTCACAACCATCGGTGCAGATTGGAAAGCAAGCCTTAATCGCAGCGCTGAACGTTTGAACTCCGGCCCCGCATCCACTCCCCGGGATTATGGTGGCGGCGTTTCCGTGGAGCCGCTCTCACACGTTAGTCATTTAGCTGCCTTTGGGATGCGCACGCCGTGACGTTAGGCTGGCGTGACATCTGGGAGGGGTGGTGCCTGTTGACTTCATAAGGGTCATCGGCGACGGAGGCTTGGATGTGTGGCACTAAACCGTTCGGTGCACCCGCGTCGCGAGTGAGTGACTGCTTCATCTACTCTCGGCCGTCACCCTTGACCCGCCCCGCCCCAAGCCCCACGGCGGAGAACGTGTCCCCAGGAATAGGGAGGTAATAAATCACACCCGGAGAGCGTTCATTGCTATGGGAAGAGGAGGGAGGGCCACGTGATTAGATCACATTAGTCTATGTGGCGGGAGCATAGTGTGCTTCCGGGTGTGCGTGGCAAACCCTTAGGCCAGTTGACCTGGCTCGGTGACTGGGGCTGGATGGCTTGGGCTGGAGGATTGTGGCTGGAGAACTGGGACTGGATGGCTGAGGCTGAATGACTGTGGCTGGTTGACTGGGGCTGGGGGACTTGGGTTGGATGGCTGGGTCTGGATGGCTGAGGCTGGATGGCTGAGGCTGGTTGACTGGGGCTGGGGGACTTGGGTTGGAGGACTGTGGCTGGGTAAATGGGACTGCACGGCTAGCTGGCTGACTGGACTCATTGACATGCAGGCTGATTGCTGTGTGTTCACAACAGGTCGGGGGCCCCACGGCGCACCTCCAATTATCCACTCATCCCTCAACACCGTGGTGTATCATAGCCACCTGAAGCCCCCCACCCCCCTGCACACACTCACACACACACACACACACACACACACACACACACACACACACACACACACACACACACACACCCACACACACACCTCCCCCTCCACTCCTTGCCTCCCCGTCCGCTCTCGTTTCGGCAGCAATAAAGTCAGTTATTTATTTCTCCATATTCAATTTGCCGGCGCTACTCGGCAATGCAGGTGGCGAGTGAGGAGATTACAATGCTGGAGGGAGAATCAATCGCCGCCACTCACTCCTCTGCTCCCCCTCGTTTCGGTACGGACCGCCGTGCGCCTGCCACGCTCGAAGGCGGCACGTCGGCACGACCATTCCGAGGCCACCTGCTCTCACGCACACCTTTAACGCGCACGTGCACGCCGACCACACTGCCTCCCTCCCGTCTTCCCTCCCTCCCTCCCTCTTAACCTCAATTGCGCAAACCCTCTTTTTAATGTCGACGCGCACCCTTTATGAAACGCATGGACTGCTAGGATGCCGTGGCTATGACCGGTAACCCGGTGAGGACAGTCGTCAGAGGAGAACATCGTTATCGAGGTGGTGTCACACAGCGATGGGGTGGGGCAGTAAAGTGCAGAGCACCAGGAAGGCGAGCGGGCGGTGGGGCCAGCTCTAAAAGCTCTGCGGGAGAGGGAAGGGAGGGGAGGGAGGTGAGGGAGGTGAGGGGGGAGGGTGGGGTGGGAACAGCCAGGGGAACAGGGGGAAGCATGGAGGCTGCATGCTTGAGTGGGCAAGGCATCGGAAATCATTTGATCTGCATCACACAGTTCAGTGTCCTCGCCAGTGGCCTGACAGCCCCACGGAGAGAGAGAGAGAGAGAGAGAGAGAGAGAGAGAGAGAGAGAGAGAGAGAGAGAGAGAGCGAGAGAGAGAGAGAGAGAGAGAAAGAGAGAGAGAGAGAGAGAGAGAGAGAGAGAGAGACGGGGAAGATGGGGGGTGTAACCCTAACATTAATCAGTCCTTTTGAAAAGAGGGGAAAATACCACCGCCCTCATCCCCACGCTCTTCCTCCCAAAGCACCCTGCTCCTCTTCCTTGGTTCCACCTTCGCTCCCCTGGGTTGCCTCGGAGGTGTGCGTTGACAAGCCCTCTCCTGTTGGCAAAGATGGAATGACTTTGGGGGTTGACGGTGACTGATACAGTGGTGTAGGGGTGGTGGGGGTGGGGGTGGATTGTAGGGTTGGCGGGGGTTAGCATAGTGACAGAAACAGAAGCTGCTGGAAGCGCAGGGCTTGTCGGTTAGCAGAGTGCTGTGGAAGCTTGAAACAATAGAGATCTTGTCTTTCCCAGTTATCTATTTATATGCACTAACTGCATGAACGGAGAGGACAAATACACAGATAGAGATTCAATGAGAAAGCACCACCGCAGTGCCTGAAATACACTCCCAGACTCGGAGTGGAATTCAATCTGGTAATTGTTTCAAGGCAGCGTTGCTTCAGAGCGCGGCTCAGGGCAGCGCCTGGAATTACCCCCGGCAGGCTGCCTCGTCCTGGGCTCTCTGTGTGTGTGTGTGTGTGTGTGTGTGTGTGTGTGTGTGTGTGTGTGTTTGTGTGTGAGAGTGTCCGTGTGTTTGTGTGTGTAGCCGAGCAGCCGTGTGCCGCGCAGCCGACTGGAACCGGAGCACGGCGCTTCGTCGAGTGTTTGTCCCTCGCACACATTCTCCCTGTCTCTCTCTCTCTCTCTCTCTCTCTCTCTCTCTCTCTCTCTCTCTCTCTCTCTCTCTCGCTCTCTCGCTCTCTCTCTCTAGCACACACACTCTCCCCCGCTGGACTCCCACAGAAACAGCAGGTTTTCTTTGGGAGATGAGGTTGTGGGGGGGGGTGGGGTCTGCGGGGGGTAGTGGGGCCGCTGTCCAGTGACGCCGCTGACAACTCTCGCCCCTAAAGAAGATGAATCCAGGGCCGCGTCGCTAGCCGTGTGCGAGCGTCACGGCAGGCCGACGTGGCGGCGGGAGCGCGCGGTAACATCATCCTACCGCCACCCCCTCGGTGTCCCGCTCCGACACGCTCTCATTTCCCCAGCGATGACATGAGGGATGTGGCCCTGTCACCCCCACAGCACAGATGTAACTCGGTCCGGGCCAGGGGACACACACACACACAACATTCATGGATCTATATATACAGTATATGTATTTATATGTTTGTGTGTGTGTGTGTGTGTGTGTGTGTGTGTGTGTGTGTGTGTGTGTGTGTGTGTGTGTGTGTGTGTGTGTGTGTGTGTGTGTGTGTGTGTGTG
>JAVQJS010158465.1:0-10192 GCA_036024795.1 Galaxias rostratus
CCTCACACATTAGGGGAACAGTAGGTACCCTCACACATTAGGGGAACAGTAGGTACCCTCACACATTAGGAGAACAGTAGGTACCCTCACACGTTAGGAGAACAGTAAGTACCCTTACACATTAGGAGAACCGTAGGTACCCTCACACAGCAAGGGAACAGCAGGCACCCTCACACATTAGGGGAACTGAGAGTAAGAAACGTTTTTTTTATAGAAAGGCTAAACAGCAACACAACCTAGTCCAGAACACCACAGGACTATCTTCACTAGGACACATAGTGTAGAGAACAGCCGTTGAGAGGTAAATATTTGCTTGCGCTGGCTATCCCTTCAATATATAACTCAAATGGCGGAAAGGGAAAAGATGTTGAGGCAGCATAGCGAACAGGGAGGATACGTGAGGGACTCAGACCGAATCACACTGGCTGTATGAGCATGGCTAAAAGGTCTCCCTGACCCCCTGATACTGGGCTGTTATTAGCCTTTGTTAGCCCTGTATTATCCATTAACCATATAGCACTGGGCTAGTTTAGAATGGCTAGATGGTCTCTCCAACCCCAGGATACTGGGCTGTATTCGAATGGCTAAACGGTCTCCCTGACCCCAGCACTGAGCCCAGTGCTGTATCAGCCATCATTAGCCATGTATTATCCATTAACCATACAGCACTGGCATGTATTACAATGGCTAGATGGTCTCTCTGACCCAAGACACTGGGCTGTGACCCCGGGACACAGCGCTGAGTAACTGGACAGTGGACAGCATGTAAACACAGCATCCATTAACACCTTACCTCGGACAATTACACTTGAGAAATCAATGGCATTAAGGGCAACTATTTAAATGGCACAGTAAGTGAAGAGTGGGGCAGCTATTATTCACAGATGTTCAACAAGAAAAGAAAGAACCCTCCCACGTAAGCATGGAAATGAAAAAAAAAAATCCCACAACAGGTCGTAAAATCTTGTCTGCTCCCCACCTTGACGATAACTCCTGTGTTTGTGTTCCACAGCGGTGTTATAGCCAGCTGAACATTTCCAAAGGGTTACATCCTATTTCCATGGGGAAGTCAGGCCGCTAACTCCACCCCTCCACCTTTTAGCCAGGTTCTGTCTGACACAACGTGACCCGGGAGTGTGGGGGCTGACCTTACAGAATCACTTTCCTACTGTAGTAATAACTACAATAACTTTATTAAATATTGCACTTTTTTGACGGCACAATAAAAGACAGCATGCACTTTGACCAAGACACAAGTAGTTTCAATAGTATAGTCAATAAGTAATACTATAATGGGTGACTCTATAACTCATTAAAGGGTAATATTGAAACTGGAAATGATTCTCAAATAAAAACAGCAAGACTCTAAAGCACATTTCACATGTTCACTCAAACTTACATTAATTATGATCATAAACTGTACTAGGTTTCCAGCCACTGGCTTAGCATTAAAAGCTAAACAACCCAGAGAGTTATGAGATCAATCATTAGATTTACCCAATTAAGATGAATGAATGTTAGGTGTGTAACAGTAAAAATGATATGAAGGTACAGAAATTGCTGTTTTTAAACTGCATTTAAATGCATATCGGAGCCACCAAGAGAGGGAGTGCACCGAGGCTTAAATCAAAGGAGTGTGCATGGGTGAGACAGAGTTTAATATGACCACACATGTGAAAAGATAGAGAGAGATTGATGTGTGTGAAGCTGTTTAAATGACCACACACGGATACAGACCGGAAAACAGACAAAGCAGCGCCTTAGACCTACATTGACCAGTGCCAGAACAAAAATTTTTAGACATAGCCAACTCTACTAACCAGATGCAGCACATACTATACAGACATTTCCCTACTCCACTGACCAGAGCCAGCACAACCAAACAAAACAGACATTACCATACTCCACTGACCAGAGCTAGAACAACCAAACAATACAGCCATTACCATACTCCACTGACCAGAGCTAGCACAACAGAAGAATACAGACATTACCATACTCCACTGACCAGAGCTAGCAAAACCGAACAATACAGACATTACCATACTCCACTGACCAGAGCCAGCACAACCGAACAATACAGAGCCAAATAGAGGCAAAGCAACGCTTCAAAAAGAAGGAACAAAACAACGGCCTGCCATTGCCCACCATACAAAATGGCCATCTTTTAAAGCCTTATGCATCTGCCTGGTGTTATGCTGTTGATCTGCACACAAGGCTAGTATACAGTAAAACACAATACAGCAAATACTGACAAAGGCAGTTATATGGAAGAACAAATATATTTTCAATGTTCAGAAGTATGCCATCAAACTTTGCTTCATTCAAAAAACTGTCCATGTTCTCTGTCGTGCTCTACGCCTTTCTACAGTCCTCCTGAATAAAGGTCCTCGCGGCTGTTCTTCCACTTCCTCAAAACACAAAACAAAGAGCTCCACTCCAGGAAGAAAGACACCCAGCTAAAAATAAGATCCTCTAAATATCGGCATCATTAAATCATCCCTGGCGGTCAGCTATTACTGAGAATGAGGAAAGGAGGAAGCGGGGAGGTCTTTGACTTTAGGATGGACTGTTTAGCCAACAGACTAAACCAAACGATAACCGGAGGCCCGCTCGTCAGAGCGTGGAGCAGCACACCATGACCGAGCAGCAGGAATGCTCCTTCGTTAAAGCCACCCCCTGAGGGCCTCGAGGGCTCCCAGCCACAGAAGCACAAAATCCAGCTTGACGTGATCTCTGATGAGCCACAGAAACACAACTACATTCAACTTCACGTGATCTCACATCAGCCACAGGAATGCATCTATATTCAGGTTGATCTGATCTCAGACCAGCCTTCGAGCAGGAGCTCTTGACCTGGCTGACAATAAGAGCAGGTCTTTGGCCAGGGTCCATTTTATTGCCTTGTATTTCTAGGTAAGGGATAGGTATCATTTAAAGGTTGATACAGAACATCTCAATGGAATTCTAGCTTGAAATTCGATCAATTATTATATAAAGCCTGCAGTATGTGTGGGTGTGTGTTTGTTCGGGTGTGTATGTGTCATTCACCTGAGTCATCTTGGCCAGGTCCAGGGAGGGCCGAGCCTCTGGTGCTTCATCCGGTCTCCTGCGCTTCATCCCAATCTTCCTATGGTTCCCCACACAGGGCTGGGAGCGGCTCCGGGGTAGACCCCTCATACCGCTGGCTTTCTGCCCTGATCTCCTCCTCAACTCCGGGGTGGAGTCTGGGGAGCTGTCCTCTGACTGTTCCTCTGTGTGGAGCTCCGACAGGCTGATTTGGGACAGGGAGAGGGGCCTGAGGGAGTGCTGCTGGTGGTGGTGTGAGGGCGGGGAGATAGGGGGCATGGGGGAGGCAGTGAACAGGGGGTGCAGGGGCAGGCTCTGGGTAAAGCAGGGCATCTCCAGGACTCCGTCTGTGGGTTTGCTGCAGCAAAAGGGCAGGCTGAAACTGGAGCTCCTCTGCATGGCAGGGAAATGTGCCCCTCCTGGGCCTCGCTGTACGCTCCCCCCACTGTGGCACCGTCGCTTCTCCACCGCCGTCCAAACGCGGGAGCCCTGGGGTCGCCACAGCGACTGACACCCGCCACACTCATCGGAGAAGGACAGTGAGCGACACTGCCGTTTGCTGGGCGGCGTGGTGGGAGTGTAGGGGATGTGTGTCAGGGGGTTGCCCAGGCTACGATCCACCAGACTCAGGTCTCGGATCAGGCTGGTGATGGCTTTGGCAGGGCCGGCCTCCTGGCCCCAACCATGGCTCCTCTGCTGCTGGCACTGCTCGGGCAGAGTGTTCCACAGACCCACCAGGCTGGCACCAGACTGACAGGGGGCTGGAGCTCGTTGGATGGAACTACCTTGGCCCAGGTCCAACCACCGCTCGGCCTCTGAAACAGACATACAACAACACTGTCACAATGATGGATATGAACATGGCAAATCATAAAGAAAGTTAAATATTAATCAACCATCAATAAAAACATGCCAACGAATCCCGCTAATGATTTGTCTCAGTGCTGGTGTCAGAAGGTAAAGTATGTTTGGAAACCATCCCAGAAGCCACAGTGCTGTTCAGTTCACAGTATCAGTGGTGCAACTACTCATTTGGAAAGTTAAATAACAACATGAAACTCGAACGCATTCTATAGAAACGCTTCTGGCAGCTTGCACTGAAAAATGACGAGGCAGAGGCGAGGCAGAGTGCCAGTCAAGCTTCAGGGTATTTAAGCAAACTCCTTTATAAAAAAACATTACCCCTTTGTCAATCAAACTGCCGTCCTAGAGAGGAGACACGAGTTTGATTTGTTTATTTGCTCTAATGCAGCTATGTTGTCACATACCAAGGCCAACTTTCTGGCTATGGGCACAAAGAAGGTGACAGACAGTAGGCAACCCAGTCTGAACCTGGCCCATCTTGCTACAAGAACAACACACAAATCTATTCAAACACTTGGCAACCCAGAGCCATTATTCTATCCCAACCCCATTCCTTTGAATGTTTTCGCCCAAATCTCGCCCAGTGGTAGACATAAACCATTGTTTGAGCTCAGCAAACAATGCATGGGGGTGATTAGATGACCTGACAGGAATGCTAGAAAAACAACTGACGACAGGACTGAGATGAAGGTCAAAGGGCACCAAGGTCCAGTCCTATCAGAACTGATGAGACCCAGTTAATAGCAGGTCTTACCATCGAGTTATAATATGACCCGGTACATATCAGCTCTTGCCATAGAGTTATGATGAGACCAGGTTAAGTCAGCTCTTAACATATGAACCGGTTAACTTTAACCATGGAGTTATGACAGCAGTGCGTGCGTTTTCCTAGAATGTTGAGGAAGTCTCCCACACATGGAACAGGTTTGAGTTTATAGTAGCTTGTTGTTTTTTGTTTTTTTTTAAAAAGGGTCTTTACATAGGCAGAGTCTTAGCTGTTGACTTATTATAGTAATTCTGGGAAAAGGCAGGTGATTAGTGAACATGGAGAAACATGAGTGACAGGGACAAAGAAAGGGAAGGTTAAAATAGATGGCTGTTATAGATAATACAAATCTGGATTGTCAGGCTTGTTAAGTTATTTAACACACACCATACATACACAAGAAGACAGTGACATTTCTCCCCAGATCAAAACTAGTGAGTAATGAGAAATGAGTAATTAATGGCATGAGGTACAGAAATTGAGCGACCGCTCGGACAACAATGGCTCGAATAAAGATAGTGGGGGAGGACTGCACTCACCCACTGCTCCACAGGACAAGAGGGTGGTCCCTCTGCTCATCGTGTGGAGACCGCGCTGTCCTCGGGCACAGGGGAAAGCAGAGAGACAACGAAAACATGAGCGACCCACAACCTCTTCCGTCCAGCCTACAACTCCACAGACATGTCCATACATATCTCTGACAAGTCTGACTCATCCCGTGCTATACACACACACTCACCTATCCCTATTCATTTAAGGCTACAGGTCCAAGAGCGGAGTAGCATCTGTGTGCACATAAAGGACAAAGGAGCATGCTTGTAAAATGTTATTAGGAGTCCCCTTCAGTTCATCACCACAACACCCCAATGTTATGGGAGGAACTGGACACCTTGCCGCAGAAAATGGGATCTATAAAATGCTAAACCTTGGTAAATGGCCTCCATTTCGGCTAAATACATTTCAAACCAAATTACCTCACTCAAAGCTGTGCTCTATTATGCCATGGGGAGCTTAGGGAGGAGTAATATTATTCCATATAGCAGGACCAGCAGTAAGGCCACGCAAATAAAGTTAAGACCTCGATTGCTCACTCGCTGCCAACAACTACAATGGTCAGTATTGTAGAGATGCCAAGGGCCCCGGTCTAATTAGGCTCTGAAGGTCGACCAACATAGAGGGGAGGGTGCAGGGGGGACATGTAAGGTTTCCCCAGTCTAGACTGACTTCATTCTGCTAGAAATGGACTTGGGCATGTTAATGTTATATGTAGTTAGGCACTACAACAATTCCTAACCTAATCATTCAAACCATCATTGTTTCACTTTCATAGCGCTATGTTGTACTGACAGTAATAATAAACTAATATACTGTGAGTGAAAGTCCAAAGGGTGTATTTCTCTCACCAGCAGCGACTTAGCGTCCTTGGACCTTGCATCATTGACACTCTTCTTCTTGTCCAGTGTTTGTGAGAAGATGATCACCATGTTCACACGCAGCACCGCTCTAGTGGGGTCCAGTGCAGAAGAAGACAATGGGCAGCCATGTTAGTTGTGGATGGAGTGGGATGGTGTGCGGTCTTCCATCTGTAGAATGATTCAAAGACGGATTGAGCCAATCTCTGCACAGGTAAAGACAAAAAGAGAATAAAGAATAAAGTTTCTATAAGCACTTCCCATTTAAAGGTGTCACAATAGGCTTGTGTGTGTTCCATATCAGATCCTCACACTACACCAGTGTTTGTTCCCAAGTGCAGAGAGAAAAGGATGGGTGCGTTCCAGCAGACAAGGACAGGGGCCTAAACACAACCTGGTACCCTACAGTGGCCTAAACATATCCTGGGACACTGCAGGGGCCTAAACACAGCCAGAGACACAAGGGCTGCATAACACCTACCCACCTGGGTGCAATGATGTTGTGCATATATTCTCTGAGACAAGGGGAAAAAGGAAAACTTACCACATCTTCTTTTTTACCTACCGAACAGGATAGATAATTGACCCAGGTCAAAAGACAAAAAACTTGCTAATCCTTAAGCTGTTAAACATGGCGGTATGTCACACAGCGCTGAAGCTCAGCACAGCCCAGTGAATTGGGAGGGAGCTTACAGAACATGTGTAAGCTCTGGAAAAGACATTACGAGCCTCAAACGGCCGCAGATATGGCAAAGAGACGCAAACAGGAAAAAGATGGGGGAGCGCTTGAGGTTTCATCACAGAGGGCTTGCACACCACACAGATGACTAAACATCAGCTGCACACGACACACACTACCGCACAAAATGCACCCAGAGCTGAAAACACTTTTCACGCAAAAGAGGAACTTGCACTTGGAATCAGTCCTATAAAATACAAAACCATTTAAGAACAGGAATAAAAGCAAAGACCTTTCTCAAATCTGGCCCCCGTCAATAGATAACCGCCCAAACACACGGCACGGTGTGCAATGACAGAGTAGATTGGCTCATCTGATCCTCCAATTAACTGCTAATGATAGTTTTCTATTGCCTCAACATTGTGGATGTATTTGACGCCATAACATTGTAACTGCTAAAGGTGCTTGGTGGAACCCATAGTATCCTCTTTGAGTCATACCTTGAAACCACAGCTTGGAGGCGGTTTTACAGATAAGCCTGTAGGTGCGTTGCACATTCTTTTTTCCTGTTCGTAAAATATGTCGCCTAAAACAAGAACACACACCCATATTCCCCTTGTCCTGTACTCTCTCCTATCTCATCTCCTCAGATCTCTGGACCAGCCCCGTGACTGCGCTCTCCTAATGTTTCATGCAGGCCAAGCCAAACCAACAGGCAGCATATGATTCCCATTATCTCCATTTATCCCTAGTCAGTGGAGCACAACTGGGCCTCTCCAGAGCAGAGTGGCTGGTGGAAGCAGGGGCGAGGGAAACGGTCTGCTCTGTCAGCCAAGCACTGGACGGAGAGGGGGACGGTCTGCTCTTTAAGACCTTACTATTAGGTATAATTCCCTATGGAATGTAATCTACATTCTATAGGGAACTGTACTAACAGCAATCTAAATTCAATAAGGAACAGAACTAACAGTAATCAACATTCCATAGGGAACAGTGCCTAATAGTAATCTCCTCCACAGGAAACTGTACCTAATACTATAGTAATCACTATTCCATAGGGAACTATACTCAATAGTCATCTCTATTCCATAGGTGAGCTGTCCCTAATAGTCATATCTATTCCATAGGGGGATTGTTCCTAATTGTAATCTCTATTCCACAGCGAACTTTACCAAACAGTAATCGCTATTCCGGTGGGGGGATTGAACCCAATAGTAATGTCAATTCCGTAACGGAACTGTACCAAATAGTAATGTCTATTCAGAAGTGGAACTGTACCTAATACTATAGTAATCTTTATTCCAGAGGTAGTACTAAAAGTAATGTTTACAAGCCTGTCTGCAAATCTGTGTAAACTTTTGGCTGAGTGACTCGGCAGGGCACCTAAAAGGACAGCCAGCATGGCTCTATGCCAAGGCCAATGCCTTCACAGGCACATGCACAGTCACCTATGTGGGGGGGGGCCCGAGGTCCTGTGGCAGGGTGTTTGGTGTCCACCAATTGGTTCTGGGACAGACAGGGAATCTGGTGTCAGGGCTAAATTGGTGGTCTTAACTGAATGGTATGGGTTGTCTCGTTTGTGAAGAGAGTAGACAAAAACCTGGAACCTCAATTAAAAATAGATCAACGCATAAGCCCACCGGGAAGAGCGCACTGCATTCACATAGCAAAATGCTTACGCACTAGCAGTGTTGTAACGTTGAGAGAGGGCTCATATAAACGCTGACCTCGGTGCCACTAAATTCCCCACAGCGAGAAACCTCCACCAGACAATTAGGTTTGTTTGGACGGTTGTTTGGAGTTAACCGTGTGACGCACAGACCCTTTCTCCCAGCGACGTTGTGAAGTGGGCCTGAGGAGGTCAGGGCATAGGGACATAGGTAAGACACACCATCACCCAAAATAAGCCCTCAAATCGTGTAAAAGAGTATTCAAAAGCCCATCAACAACCCAACCAGACGTTTACGCTTACGTCTGTGGTCTTGCGTTTGGCCTTGTCAGTGGATTCTCCCATACGTCTCCGTAACAACGTGACAGGGTACTAAGGCGCAGTTAAAAAAAGGATCCCTCTCGATATTTCTCTGTCACCATAACAACATCCCGCTAGCAAAGGTGGAGGAGAAACACCACTGAAAGCACTTTATACACAGTTTTAGAAAAAAGCATGCATCAGCAAAATATCTAGAGAACACACGCTTCGTCTTACACTTCTGTGGCCTTCTTAGTGGTCATACTGTTTATTGCCATTACATAATGGGAACATACATCATAGTTCAGATACCTGATAGTTAATGTATGTTAGGCACCCTTTCCCTCTTAAAGGAAGAACACTGATGAGTCCTGTATAGCCCAAGGTCTCACCACTGCTACTTAGGCCAATAAGACTATAAGATCCATGGGCTACAGTTTCCATAACATGCCCCTCTCAGGTAAAGTGTTTTGTGTTTGGAAAATAGAATGTAATATAATCATCATTATTATTATTACTATTTTCATTGATAGGTGGCTGGCGGGTATATAATAAATTGTACGTCTTATCATTATTAGGTGGCCGGCTAGTACAGCCGGTCAACTATAATAATTGCACATATAATTATTATTCCCATCTAAACCCCTCTTCCCTATGTATTAAAATGCACCACCTCATACCATGCTGCTATAGCAGCAGTTCAACGTGTTGAAACATATATTAAAAATAGCTCATTAGGGTTACAGTTCTTAAGAACTTGTCCATTGCAGTGAGATGAAGCATTCATATACTGGCGCAACTCATCAGAACTTACGTTTGCATTTGAATGTTTATGTTCTGCCCCAAATGGTGGGTGTTGATGTGAAAATGCAAATGAAATTGACTCCTAGCAATGATTTGCGTATGGAATTTGAATATTGTCCACTGTACTACAAAGCACTCAAAATGACGTCTTTGAAAATGCAAGGGAAATTGCAATTTACTTTTCATTTTTTAAATTGTTTGATGACTGCATTTTAATTTTTAACAAAAATAAAGCTTGCACAAATGAAAAATTGGGAAATTTTTTAAATTGCATTTTCATTTACAACTTTGTTTTAACATTTGGATATTGTCTGCAGTATATCTGGGTAGGACTTGTAAATGTAAAGTCAAATAGCTTTTCCATTTGAATTTAAATATCGACACAGAATGCCCATTGAAGCATTTGAAAATGCAAATGGTGTGATTGCATTTTCATTTAGTCTCAAATAACACATACAAATGTGGAAAGTGATAATGCAGTTGTGGAATTGCATTTGTATTTTCAACTTTAATTCAATTCAATTCAATTCAATTTTATTTATATAGCGCTTTTTACAAAAACAATTTGTCACAAAGCAGCTTTACAGAAATATGGATGTTATGGACATAAAAGATTTATCCCTCCCTAT
>JAVQJS010158477.1:0-17579 GCA_036024795.1 Galaxias rostratus
CCCCCCCCCCCCCCCCGCCCGTGGGCGCCCGCGGGGGGGGCGGCGCGCGGCCCCCCCGCCCCGGTATACTTAGAAAGGATGGGAGGGGAACTGCAGTAGGCTGAAGTGAGACTAAGGGATGTTCTGTCACCTGCTGACTCACCTGAGTTCCTTGTTCATTTCCTCTCAAACATCTCAACCTACAGGGCTGTTCCATGTCTGATTAGTATAATATCAATGCTGCAGTGATAGTTTGCATCTACAAATTTTGGCTTCACTCCTGGACTGCTTGATGCCTTTTGGCCATCTGTAAGCCTCTGTTTTTTATTTAAACAAGGAGTGTTTTAAAACAAATGACTCTTCATATCGATCCGACATCCAACCGATTGTAGGATTGTCTGAACTAATTGCACTGGAATCATCACAGAGGCTGGATATGTTTGGGCCGGGACAACTGGTGTCTACTCTCCTACCTACAGTTTTCCACTCCTCTGCAGCTCACTTCTTCCCCGCATTTCCCGCTAGGCTGGGCAGCCCCTCTCAGATCCTGATCCCTGGGCCCCTGATCAGCTTTGAGTCCCTGAGGAGTTACCTGCAGCCGGACCCATGCAAGGAAGCTGTGCTCCTGGCCACCCAGATGGCACGGAGGGGGCACCTCACAGACAGCATTGGTGAGTTCAAATTGTAGATTTCACTTAAATTAATTGTTTGACAAAAAATGTCTTCTTGACACACATAGTTTTTTTCTGAATCTGTCCCCTTTTGTCAAGTTTGGAAAACAAAGCAACCAAGCATTGTTGTCACTGGCAGCGATACTGCAAGGGGAAGCACTGAGATTGGTTAATGTCACCGACCCAGATATGCTCAATCAAATCTAGCCCCTGTCACATGACCTGGTTTTCATTGTGTTCTGCTCTGAAATATTAGTTGATTGAATTGCTTTATGAGAAAGGGTCCAGCAAAAACAATGAGGACCCTCTAATTGTAGTGCAAATGTTTACAGAAGCTTGGTTAATTGCTTGTAACAAATAATCAATTATCAGGCACTGTTTAAGTGGGCCTAATGAACGCACTGCTAATTATCCAATCTAGAGCCATTAGTTCCTTGTCACCCAGTGGCAATTGTTTAATTGGAGGTTGTGCTGTGCTTTCCAGATGAACAGAGGCCAGTGAAGCAGCGTCGTGCACGGGCCAACTACAGCAGCTGGCAGCTGGAGGAGCTGGAGAAGACCTTCGAGACCACCCACTACCCTGACGTCTTCATGAGGGAAGCCCTGGCCCTGAGACTGGATCTCATAGAAGCTAGAGTGCAGGTAAAGTGCTCCTCCAAAGTCATTCATGACATTTCAAAACAAGCAAAGCAGTGCATGTGAGTGTTTCTTAGAAGATAAACGATCACAGAGCTGTTTCCCTTGTCCAGGTTTGGTTTCAAAATCGCCGTGCCAAGATGCGGAGGCAGTTGAAACTGCAGGGCCAGCTAGAAGAGGCACTGCCCAGAAAGACCAGCATTGAGGCAGCAGACATATCTCACAAGAGTGTCCATGAGCCAGACGGCTCTGACAGTGATTACTGGGAAACAAAGCCGGGTACCAAAGGTTGTGCCTGGACTAAAGTGTCTCGGCCCGCACTGACCCTCCCTATTCAGAGGCTGATCCAAGGGACGTGGAAGGGGAACGAGCAATCTAGTCCCGAGGAGTTTTGCTTCTCTAGTATTGCAAAGCTACGGGCCAAGGCCAGGAAGCATGAGGCTGAAATTCACAGCACTGTGGCCAAACCAAGAGGGGAAAGACAATCACAAACACAGGAAACTGATGACATTCACTGTGACTGAGAATGCTTTATTCTCTTCCTGTTTTTATATATGGATTTTCATAGTGTGATGAAATATACGCTGGAATCTGATCTTTGGTTAACCGCAATATTAAATACATATAATATTCTGTACTATGTTTAATAATGAAAAAATACAACGACATATGAATATGATGTGACGAATCTGTAAAATCCTAGAAGAAAACTTTGTTATGACCAAACTAATTCCAAGAAATGTGAGTTTTTGTAAAATTGCAGCAAATATTGATTATGTTGAAACAACCTATAAATAACTAAATATAACACCATATCCTGTGTATTTGGAAATGTAATGCCAATATTTTTCCTTTTCTTTTGTCTTGAAAGAAAAAAATCCCATAAATGATGGTCTGTCAATACATGGCAAAAACCTAACCTTTCTTTTATACTTCAGCAAGAAACTCAAATCTGGGTCTTTTAAAACGTTATATTGTGTTTTAAATACTCCAATATGCATGATGGTGGAGTCTAAAAAGGCAAAATGTTCTAATGACCTCTCAGTGATCTCATTGATGACACATACTGCTCCCTGAGCTATCCTGTTACCTTCACTACAGACATAAGCAGGATGTCTGCGTGCAGCCACAAGCCCTCAAAGGAAACAATGGGGAAGTGGCTGAAAAATGACTGCCCTCTCTGACAATGACAACAATATCTACAGATAAAATAACAGATGAGTTTTCATCAGAAACCAAATAAAATAATTAGTATTTCAATATAGTTTACAGTATTATACCTGTATGCATGGTTTAGAATGAAACTGGGATGTTATAATTTTGTTGCATCACGTTTAACACACGTTTAATTGTAAAAGTATTTTTTTATTCTAAGTTAAGTTTTATATCATTTCATATGACCAACTTTCTGTCTACAGTAAAAAAAATATATGTTGATTTCCCTCTAAAATGGGACAGGTCCCCTGGAGATTTCTTTGGTCACTGAACTTATTGAACAACTACATCTCAAGTCCTAACTATTCACTGCTGTGAATTCACACACTGTATGACGATGTAAACTACTCAATGAAGAGTTCCAGTCTGACAGTGCCTCCTACTGGAAATGAGCACTTCTCATACTGTTGACTGAATGTGTTTACGTTTGCTCATGTATTTAGTCGGATGCAAGTTTGAACGTATATTATACAAGTAGGTCCAATTTAAACGCATTCGCAGAATAATCCACTGCAACCAAACTCCCAGAATTATATGCATGCGTTCTACACAAGCATTCTCTTTTGTTTGGCAAATTATTAAACATCCTTCTTAAAACACTCAGAGTACTTTCATTAATTATAAAACGTTTTATTAATTATCAAATGAATGACAATTACACTGTACAACACAAATTGTGCCAGTAGTATGTAGTGTAGCAATAAGATACTAATTAGGATTTTGCCATGCACAGTTGGTATTACATACATTAATCAATCTTATAGGTTTATTTTAACCATTGCATATTGGCTCCTACTTGTCGCTTTGTCTTCCAATACTTTTGTAATCAATTGTTATCAATCATCAATTAGCTTTGCCTGTTTTTCGAAGAAAAAGTAGAATGATAAATTAAAGGTGTTAATTAGGCTAATGTGCCAGGCGCTCCACCCCTCTGCGTCAATAAACCATACAGGAGGGAGTTGCAGTTGTACAACTACTAAACTTCAGATGGTCGCGTATTTTTCAGAAACTCGCGTATTGTTTGAATTCATAAGTGTCCTTTCACCACTTTTTTTCAAGTTGGTAGTCGCCAATTTAGTTAATATTTGTCAGAACCTGGGAAACCACGCTTCGAGAAGGATGTCTGCAATTAAGGCTTTAGAACAATGGTGCAGAATGCAAAGTGATGGGTACCGAGATGTTTCTGTGAACAACATGACAACGTCATTCAGGAACGGATTAGCATTTTGTGCGCTTATACACAAATACAGACCGGACCTAATGTAAGATGATGACCCATTGGGTCTATCTTTACTTTAACTGTGTAATATTTGTGTCAAACTGAGCATGTTGTGATGTGTACGATTGCATTACTGAATCTCTAGTCACATTGATAGTTAACGGATTTAATATTTGATATTTCAATGCCCAATAGCTAAGACTGCAAATGTGAAAAATTCACAAACGCAATTTGTGTTGAGTTGGTAATGGTGGTTCATACTTGGCCAACGTTAATAAAGTTTGTTTGGGAAGTGGGGTTTATTTAAGCCACTAAAGAGAATTTAGTTTTTTGTGATGTCAATCTGATCGTGTCATCGAGTCTTTCACAAAGTAATGTGATATCTACTTATCGAGGGCTAATATCGAATGCTTAGTTTGAATAAATAAATAAATAAATAAATAAATAAATAAATAAAAATGTAATAAGTACCTTAATTTTCTGCTCAATCTCATAATAAGGCCTTTTTTTTCATTTATTTCACCCCAGAGACTTTGAATCACTCAACAAAGAGGACATATTTGAGAACAACAACTTGGTGAGTTGGTACAATTGGGTATTCTTGCTTACAAACTTCTACCTAGTTACCCTCATGCCATAGACCAAATCAGGATTATCATTTTTTTTTTATTAGCACACCAAAAAGTTATATCAAGCACATTACCTCAGTTGTGCTTTGCTCTTGAATCAAACACAGCGTTACCCTTATTCTCTCAATAAAACCAAGTAAGCAATATCTTTATTTTTTGCCATTTCGCATGTGCATCCATCAATGTGCAGCAATTCCAAGTGCAGGGCTGTAGTTGACTCAATGTGCAGTTTTGAAGTGTGTTTGAGTTAACCATTGAACAATGTTATAAATTAAGCGTCAGATGGTCTCTGACTATATTCAAAATTCAATAGGCAGCATTGTGACATTTTGTTCACTAGTAATTGTAACATGACCAAGGCACTCTCCCCTCCCGATGAACCCAAACGTTTTGATGAAGGCAAATTTGCTCTACTGGTCCACTTTGTCTGTGTACTCCTGCTTCCTTAAAGCCAGGATGTGCACAATAAAACAGACTGACCAAAAAACACAGCTGGGAATTTTGCAATATTCATTCCTCTTTTTTTTCTTTTTCTTCTTAAACTCAATGTGCTTTGCTTATCATCAGACGAATAAAGTCCTTAACACTTCTGACTAGTTCTTAAGCCCTGTAGCAGCACTTTGTATGCCCGTATGTTGGATCCCCCTTTGCATCAACAAAGAACTTGAGCCAAAGAGAGACTCTCAAGAGTATTCATAATGAATGAGACCCACAGTCATGGGTCACTCGATAGTCACGATAAAGGACAATTCACAAGTGTAATGACACTCTCCACAGGTAAACAGGTACATTTCTAGCGACAGGTTTGTGCTGAATTGGACATCACTGTAATATTAGTTGTCACTCTTTGACCAACTAGGGTATTATGGATATCATGCCTGTCTTAATGACCATAGCAGACGTGGTGCTGTTTCTCTCACCTAAGACAATGCTAATCTATATTTAATGAACTGGAACCCGCAGTTGGTCTTCATGTTTCTAACTACAGTTTCTTCATGCTACATGTACATTTGGTTAGTGTGCCCGCAGAAATGTGGCCCACTTGGCTCTGTATATGGGAAACCAGCCCACCAATCCAGACATTGTTTGTTTGGCCCTTTTGTCTGCTGTGGCAGCAGCAGATTTGCCATTCTGTCCCAGTGTCTTTTTTAGAATTTAATGAGCACATCCTGGTTGATCCTGAACAATGCCTCCTTATCGTCCTCCCGCCATCCTCCTCTTCCAGTCCTGAGTGTGCATAGGAAATGTGCTATTCATTATTCACCCCCTGCCTGGACCTTTCCAGCTCAGGGCAGCGAACGGCTGCTCAATGCACTACTTTTCTATTTTTAAGACATGTTTGGATGTAAAGCTATGTTGCTGCGGTAACTGCTATTGAGTCACACAAAAATGAATGTCAAGTTCTCTGAAACAACTTTACTGTTATTTGAGTATTGTTTATTAGTGTCCATCTCCGCTGTTACTATTGTCTGTGTGTGTGTGTGTGTGTGTGTGTTTAGCATGGCCTATTCATTCCTTTTGTGTCCCCCAGGCTTTCAAGATTGCTGAGGAGAAACTTGGAATCCCCGCTTTGCTAGATGCAGAGGACATGGTGGCTCTGAGGATTCCCGACAGATTGAGCATTCTCACCTACGTTTCTCAGTACTACAATTACTTCAATGGACGTTCGCCAAGTAAGACTACCAGTCATGCTCAACAGAACAGTACTACAGTGTATGGCACACGTTTGATAAATGCAATGAAAGTATCTAGTCTACAATTACGCATCCTAATAGATAAGCCTTCGTTTTACCTCAGATTTTGAATACTTCGTGTTATTTCCTCAGTTGGCGGTGTGGGTGGTGTTAAACGTCCAGCAGAGGGCTCCAAAGAGGCGCCATCTGAAAAGAAGAATCTTCCCGTAACCACAAACAACTTGGTGTCTAAAACCACCACAGAGAATCATCGGACTCCCGTACCGAAAGCCGAGACCTCGCTGAAGACGGCTGAGGTTACTGGGCAGGTTTGTGTGTTTTAGTGAAACAAGTCCGTGAATTGATATTATGATGTCATTATGCTTTAATATTGATCTAGTTCCCACAAGTTGTTTAATATGTCTGGTTTAGTTTAAAATATCATTCGTTTTAGATTCTGTGAACCTGAGACACATTTAGCAGAATAAATGATCATATCTTTGGCTGTACTACCTCTTATCATTCCACAGAAGGCCGTTCTGGTTGAGAACTCCAACAAGACAGGGACTCTCAATAGTAAATGTGTTGCTTGTAAGACGCACGTTCATCTGGTGCAGCGTCATTTCGTGGAAGGGAAGCTGTATCACAGAAGCTGCTTCAAGTAAGACCCGTGCCACCTGAGTGTTACATTTTGCCGTGTCAACCTTGTGTAATGACTGCCTCCTCGCCCCTGTCAACCAGGTGCAGCGAATGCTCCAGTCTCCTCCTTGCAGGAGCCTACAAAGCAGGGAAGCAGCCAGACAGCTTCACGTGTAACTCCCACCAAAGCAGAAAGCACCCTCCCTGTGGGACTGTAACAATCGGGAAAGACAGCTCTTTGGAGCGGCCCAAAAGTGACAGCCACGCCCATGCTTCTCGCCCGTGTCCATCTGTGCTTTCTGTGCCTGTAACCGCTGTGGTTTTGGATTCTGTTGGCGCCTCCCCAGCTCCCCAACCCTGGACTATCTCGGCACAGAAGACCCAGGCAGCTCGCCAGAGGTTCTTCCAGGCAATGCCCCCAGCCCCCGAAGCCTCACACAGTCACCAGGCGCCCTGTGGGTACTTGGGGGTCCCTGGAAAGCAAAAGCTGTCGGCAAGGGCAGAGGAGCAGAAGAACACAGCTCGTGCCGTGATTAACAAGAAACTAGCGGAAGAAAACTGCAACAATAACAACATTAGTCAGTTTGTCATCCGATCGGCAGAACGACGGTGAGAAGTAGTAAAATGTCTCTTATGCGCTTCTTACTTAATTTCTACTGTTGGCTATTATTTAAGGCTGACTGAGCAGAGCATTGTCTCCCTAGGTTTGGAGAGCAGCCAGGTTCAGTTGACATTCACAGTTGGAGGCAGGCTAAATGTATCACAGGCACAGCGGGACAACAAGCAGGCCAGCCCTCCTCCATCCTTACCAGAAACAAGGAATCCTCATGTATCAAAGCCATTGACAACCACTACACAATACAAACTACATGCGCCAATACTCAAGGCAAGCCTTTTTGTGTTATTGTTTTTTTTTTTTAAAACCATGAGCTCATATACCACAGAAAGGGATAAATGTCTTAAGAGTTAATAGGATTGCAAAATGATCTTCAGTGGAACAATTAATAACATTTTGGGATTTAGATATATTCAGTGGAGGTGGCAGTGTTGGTGCGAGTCAACACCACCGTCAGAAATGCTGATATTGTCGTCCCTTCTTCCAATGTCCTTCAAAACAGGATTAGGTTCCCCCGATAATTTTCTGATTTCCTCTTAATGTATTTTACTTTGGCAGCGGATGCGCGGCCTGTAGAGGCGCCGTTTAATTGGCGTTTGAACCTGAAGCCTGTGAAAACTGGACCAGGACTGAGGTAAGTGTTTTCTTCAATCTTAAATATAACTCAAATAATGCTTCACAAAATGGGAGACAAACAGGGACAGTCACACGGGTGAGAAAAAGACAGAAGAACATTTGCCTGTAATAGTTGGGCTTCTTATTTATTCATTCTCCAGAGTTCTGGTTAATCCAGCGTCACCCCACAATGTCATTTCGGACTGGCTTAGATTTCAGCCACTAGTCCTTTCCCCATCTTAAGTCCTAAGGAGTTCTGCGTCTGAAACAAACCATAATACCTTGCTAAATAGGTTTTCTAGTTTTACTGTGAGCCTCCGGTTTTCACCATTCTCTGAAAATAAGAGGTGAGGCTTTTATTAGTTTTTTATATATACATATAAAAATATTTTTATTCGGCCTGTAACAACTTTGTTTGGATACAAATTCATATTCTGTACTATAATCGTAGTGGACTCTCTTCTATTTTCCATATATATATTCTTCTTTTCAGGACTCCAGATGCAAAAGATGAGAATCTTAAATTAGAAGTTAACTCTAACTCGAAGGCATGTAAAACTATAATCGGCTTCAACTTCATCGCCTCTTCTAAATCCGAGGGCTATTCTAACCCGGAGGCCACTTCTACAACGGATGTCAACTCAAACTTCAAGGCCTCCTCCGATGTCCTTCTCACCACCTCCCCACAAACCCCTGAGGACATGAACAGTTGTCCCTCAGGTCTAAACCTCTGCAGAACACCCTATCCAAAACGGCCCCTTCAGGCCTCCGAAAACCCAGGCGAGTTTCCTTTTTAGGAATCTCTCTTACCTTTGCAATACCTTGAAAGGAAGAGGAAGAACAGGTAGTCGATAGTTTGAGGTGGTCTTATTTTCCTGTTTATTTGTGGATTGAAATTTCAGATTTGAAAAAGGAGAGTCATCCTAGAACCTCCAAGGTTTTCCCTGCAATGCCACCTTTCAGCTCTCCTCCTCCCCCCCTTGTTCCGGTTTGGCATAGACCTGCTCCCAGAAAGCAAGGCCAAGAACCTAGAGAATGGGGTGCAGAAAATACAAATATGTGTTGGATTATTGGAATCTTTTCGATGTAGTGTTTGGTTTTTAATGGCTACATCTGCTGGTTTGTTTTTTAAAAGGATGATTCATTTTGACCAGTGCAAAGGAGGCTTTTTGCCAGTTGCGTCCTAATGTGTCTGTATGCTGATTTGCCTTTTAGTCTCACAGGTAGAAGGTAATTCTCCCTCTCCGTTCCCCCCAAATTGGTCAGCAGTCGAGTTTGTCAGCACTCCAGGTTCCACAGGTCAGATATTAAAGAAATGAAATAAGTCTTACTGTAATCGAATGTTTTGTGTGCTCAATTTCTCAACTGAAACTCAAATCCTGCCAGTGTGTGACAATGGGCTGCTTAACCACAGCCATAAAATGTCTAATTAATCCTATTTTATCTGCCATTAAGGTTCTAAAAAGGGAAAGAATTTGTCACCCGCTACCGCCTCCAGGTCTGAAATGAGGTCACCCTCTGTAAGTTCTTCGTTATGCTTTTCATCCATTAAAGAACCTACAGTACATGCTGCTGTAACATTCCCAAACCTCGGTGTAGATCTCTATTTTCTTTTTATCATAACTTGAAGGTAAGATTAAGTGTTTTAAAAATAATTGCAATATATTTGTGCGTGTGATCAGGGTAGTAAACATCACATTCCATCGGACTTGATTCAGAACGAGTTGAATGCTATTGAAGACCGTTTGAGCAACTTGGAGAAGGAAGGAGTGGAAATGGAAAAGAATCTTCGTGCCAGCGAGGAAGGTACTTTCTCTGGATTTTCCCTTCAATCTTCATCCCCTGTGCTTTGTTGAAGTTATGGGATGAATGTGACCATGGGCCTCCATTTCTACAACATCCTAGGACTCCCCTCAAAAGGTCCACATGGGAAAACACAAGTTGGTTTCCCTTCACAAAGACCTTGAAACGTTCCCTTTGAAAGCACGTCTCGTCCCTTCCTTTTCACACACGTAGTGGCCCATACTAATATTCCACCATGCTGAGTGCCACTTCGGGTGTGGTAATTACCCTGATTGAAACTGACATTGACCGTTCCACACAACAACATGTGATAACAATGTGTGAAACTGTGCACTCTTATCTACCTGACAGACATAAAAAAAACGCTTTCAATCACTTGAACTTGAGGTGAAGAGTTATTATAATGCATTTCATATTTCATAACACTTTCTCCTCAGATTTCATCCTTCTGCCATCAGAGTGACAGTTTGAAATGTTGCCAGTTTATGTGCATGGGTCAAAGTGTTTGTGGAGGACTGCACATTCTCCTGACAATGTTTGTTTATTAGTTCCTAACTAACTTTAGGATTTCTAAGTGGTCTGTGCCTTTGAAATGTGGCCTTCAGAGCCCTATTCCAAATTTACAACAATACACTTACCCAAAAAATTTTTTGCCACAATATGACTTTGTGTCATATCCTCATTGACATAAATGGAAATAAAACGTGAACCGCAACCCTAGACTAGACCCCTCTGATTTGATTTCTGATGTATTTGGATCAACACTGCCCTGAGCGTGTGCTGGGGCGGTGGGGTCACCATAGAGGTGTGCTCTCGTGGTGAGGCTGTTATCCATGCGAGCCCACCCGGGACACTAACATGCATTCAACCACAGCCCGGAGGGGAGAGGTGTGACCAGCGAGCGGTCTTCATTTCCAGTAGCCACAGCCAAATGAAGAGGGAGGCGTGCACTACCCACAGGGGGGAACCCTCCTCACTCTGATATTCTCCTCTCTGTCTGCCGTCGAGGTGCTGGGTGGAATATAGGGAGTGAGAGTGGGACAATATGAGGCGCCAGGAGCAGCCCCAGAGACTGGCTCTAGAGCAGGGGGAGGGGGTCCTGATTGCTTTGCTCAAGGTCACCAGAGTTTGGGCACAGTAATATCCTTGGGTTGTCTGCTTACTCCCCTCACTCCTTACTCCGTGTACCTGTCCTGCTGATGACAGGTGTTGGCAGTAATGGGACAGCCCCGGCCCTAGCCCCTGCTCTGCTCCACTGTAAACGAATGAGTGTGGTGTGTGTGCTCATACAACCCCTAGGCAATAAGACTCGGGCTGCAAACAGAACTGATGCGAGTTATAAGGTATTGAGATGTTCTGAATGAAGCACAATCTGTGGTTACGTCAAAACTGGCTCATAAATACTTGAATGTGTCTTTACAGATGGCGAGGGGGACATGCTGATGGATCCTCTGATGGTCAGCTGGTTTAATCTGATAAGAAAAAAGCAGATGTACATCAGGAGGGAATCTGAGCTTGTGTACATGTGAGGACTAGATACCTTTCCATATGTGGCCTATTGGACACTTGTTGTTTATTGACTGTGTAATGGCCGAGTGCTTCTTTAGAGCCAAGACTCAGGACCTGGAGGAGCAACAACCAGGAGTTGAAGGAGAGCTGCGAACGCTGCTGGAGAAACCAGGTGGGCGGGGGTTTGTGTGTACACAGAACCTCACTGTTTTTACCCAAGGAAAGGTGAGCAAACAACTTCTGTTTTCAACATGTGTGCTTCTTTAAAGATCACCTGAAGTCTACAGAGGAGCGTCGGCTAGAAGAGAGGCTGATGGAGAGGTTGATGGAGATAGTAAATGGCAGAAATGCAATTGTTGAGGTTCTGGATGAAGACCGGATCAGGTAGAATACTGCTCTGTATTGGTTGCTGCTGTGAAAAATAAAAATAAAAATATTTAATGTTTTTTTTTTTTTTTTTTTAGGGAAGAGGAGGAGGATATTCAGTTGAATGAAATGATGCTGCATCTGGGTAAGTAGACTAGGATATGTTTACAATGACGAATATGAGGGCAACCTTAAGTACATTTTCACTCTGCAATTAAACCTCTAGAACATGTCAACCACTTGTGGTTAGTGTTACGTTTTGCTCAACACCCTTGCACACACATTTAATAGATGTCAAACAGCCTTTCCACTAAATATGTCTAAGCGTATTATTTTTGGTATACTTGTGCATACATATGTTTGTATATGTAATATTCAGTTTTTTCTAATCTGTCGTCAATAGGAGTTAAGAAGTCAAAAAACAAGAGGAAATCCTCAATTTCAAAACTGTTCAGGTGAAGAAGTAAAAAAGTGGCAGTGGAAGAATTTTAATTGTTTTAATTTAACTTGTTTTGTGAGATGACTGTGTCGATCCATTTGTAAGTCTGTAGGACAATATTATGATGGTTTTAATTGAAATTACACTTGCACAGACCTGTTTTAAAATCAAATCTAATGCAGAATTTGTCGTGACTAATGGTAGGTCTAAAAGTCATGCTAGTCATTCAACATTATTCAGTCAATCAGTTTTTGGTGGTATTTAGTTTTTAACACTCAGGTTTTCATTAAGTTACTTGGGTGTGTGAATTGCTTGAGCTAGGTTAGTGCTGCATGTTTTTCACTTTTTAAAAACGTTTTTCACTTTTAATGTTTTCTCTGTAGTTGGTGGTATTAAAAACGTTTTTTTATGCTGATCAGACATATGAATGCGCAATGTAAAGTGAGTAGATGCCTGCACACGTCACCAGGATGTGTGTGTGGTGTAGATGAAAATGGCCTTAACATTTGATTCTTTACTTTTGTATTTCTCAACCCTCACTAAAGACTGTTTTTAATATCTCAGGTTTTCAAGCACAGAGTGTCTTGTTGCGATCGTTTTTTGTGATGAGTGTTTCTACTCTCATACTGTAGGTGGCAGCGTGGGTATATTCTGTGTAAATGTAAAAACTTGAAAATCCAATTTGCCACCATACAGACAGTTAATTTCTCTGGTAATTTTATAAATGCAGCAGAAATGTTCAACTGTGCTGATGGAATAACATTGGGTGAAAGAGGATTATGTAAAGCAATAGCTTATGGCCTGGCAAAGCTTTAACTATAGGTTGTATTGAGCGCCATCTTAACCTGTTTTAATTAAGCATTAGTCTTTACCAATATATCTGAAATATGGTTCCGTACCTGGGCCTCTTATCATGCTTTAGTTTCAAACATTATTAGCAGTTTTCTGCCGAATGGTTATGCATGTTATCACAGTTTTCAAAGAGTTTCTACAATGTCTTCTGCAATTTTAGAGAAATGTATGTCCATACAGTCTTGTCTATTTATACAGTTTTTAAATTAATGTTTAATAAATATTCTAAACAATTTATTTTTGTTTCGGTTGGTTGTAGTTTACAAAAACAAACACATTTGCATTTCCAAGAGTGTTATCAACTAACCAAGCTTTGCACTTTCAATCACAATAATTTAGCATGCACAGGCTCAAAGTTTAGTTTTGGCTATTGTTGGTTTTAATACAGCAAATCTCAATCAGTGGTTGCACTGAACTGCAATACTTCACCCAATGTTGTCTAGAATATTTAAGTATCAGAGCTCAGTTAAGATTATTTACAGAGCTACATCAATTTATGCCTTTTAATGTGGCTTTTAGTGAAGGCATCAAGATAATTTGCTCACGCCAATATATTTGGCTGCTACTTATAAACTACATATCCTCAATTTAAGATGCATGAAATTGTGATCATGAACTTGGAACACCATCTTTCTAGCCGAGCGGAGCTGGGAATTGTAGTGGCACGGAATGCCACGCGTGATGTGGGTGACAGTCAAGACTGAATACGTGTGATATTAGAGTTAATTAAAGCTTTGCGCCCCATCTACTGCAAATGCTTGCACTTCTGCAATTAAGAATCAAAGGCGAGGGCTTAGTGTCAGGGGGTGTCTAATACATGGCTCCGACAGGAATGGGACCTGATTCGCCAAGCTCCTGGCGACAAGCATTAACAACAGCCTCAAATTAGAGGGACATTAATATTCATAAGTAAAACAATTCATCCTGTGAATGTATGATGAAATGAAATCCTCTGAGGTGAGCTCTTGTGTCCGGGCGCCATCGTTCATCAAAATATGCCATTACAATTGAAGTGCTTACTTTTTGTATTAATCGAAGTGGAGGAAGGTTGAAACAATTCTGAGAGAGGACATTTTGATATAATTAAGCATCTCACAAATTATAATTAATGTTAATGTGTTAAATAGTCAAATTTAATTAACGTTAATTAATTTTAAAATAATTAAAATTAAATGCTGTGGACATTGTTCTGAATAAAGAATGTTCACATCTTTCTGTTTTATTCCAAGACAGAAGACTGTGACCATGGTGGTCTTAGTTGTGATTTTAACACGGAGTACACGGTGACCTTTCAAGTTGTCTGTGGGTTTCGGAACTTGCCATGCAGTCTAAATTGTGTGTTGCCGATGTGTGAGTCTATGCGCGCAGTCATCTCAGTCAGAGTGCCAGAGTCTCTGCCACTAGCCTGTAATTATGATCCTCGAGGTAATTTTATCAGGCTCATTAGCTCTGATGAGTAAACGAGAAGCGTGCCTCTAATTTATTGGCTATCCAGGCTGGAGACTTAATTCTCATCAGAGAGATCATAATATTTGCACAGGGAGAAAGATATATACTGAGACTTACTAGGCTCTTAGGCTAACACAAAGAGAAAGAGCACACTTTTGTGACATCTATAAATTGTACAGTGAATATAGTCCCAAGAGGACAGACACTAGAAAAGGAATTTGATGCTACTATTAAGTAGGAAATTGTGTTCACGTGCTAATACGGCAAGCAGATATATTGCAATTGTTTGATCTATAAGTGGTGTTTATTTTTTTTGTCTCCACTTTACCTTGGCCTGTGTATGAAATAAGGTTCCCACGGCTCTGAAAGCAAAATAGTATTGTTTTGCTGCACTGTTTGACTTCAATGCCAAATTCATTTTCCACAGAGGCGATCCGTTTTCTGTGTCATAGAATGTGTTGAGGGAACGAGGTAAATGTGCTCACAATTTCTGTGGAGAAATTTGCATTCAGGAGAAATTATGCATGCTGGCTACTGGAAATGAAATGTATAAAGTGCATGACTGGTAGACTTGACAAGTGCAGCTTTCATCCAACTCAAATGAATAATTTTCACTTCCCTTAAACATCCCTAATCCAACCATGTTATCAGTGGGCATGCAGGATTCTGCCCGACTTTCTCCTTAACGGCACAGCAACTTTTAACTTCACTGAGATTCTGTGGTGCGGTTGCTTACCATACGGTCTCAGGAACTCTTAAACTTATCCCTTTTCCCGCTGGTTTTGTGGATCAGTGAAATTCCTCAAACACAATATACATGTAAGTAATAGATTGCAGAATAGCTCACTCTATCTTCCCAGTGTGAGAGCTCAGGGGGTGACTTACCACACCACAGTTTACCTATGATTCACTCTCTCAGACAAGTTGTACAACCTATGAAACTCAATTTCTTTGGGATCCGCCTGTCCTCTGTTTCAAAATAATGTGATGGTCCATTTGCGACACGTTTATTCATGCGGCAGAGGGCATAGAGTTTGAAATATTGAGAAAAAGATTAGAAAGTTGGCATTGCATCGTTTAAGTGCTGGTGGGTAATGTGAATGTGGGAAATATATCTATATGTATATAGCTGTAGAGCATAACGGCTGACTGTTATTGATATTTTACACTTCTTATCCGTATTGTGTGATATCCCTAAATCTGTTCTCTTTGCTCAAGCAACTGTGTATCATAGTGTGTACTATGAAAACCAAAATAATAAACAACCTAATGAGCGAGGGATGACTGTTTACAGTGACTAAGCCCTGTGATTCCCCCTAATGTGAAGGGTGTACCTTGCCGTCTACATTTTCAATATCCACACTTTCATGACTCTATGTGCTAGCGATAAGGATATTAACCTCATCAATTTGAGGTAACTTTCAACACTTTCACGTCTTGTCTTAAAGACCTACATTTTAGCAGGAGTCTCAGCCTTGCCATTTAGTGACATGTTAAGCCTTTTAACAGAATCCAGACAGGGATTTGCTGCTTCCTCCAAAAAAAAGAAAATAATCTTTACCTGTTTTTTTTTTTCTTCATTCAAATACTGTAGATAGAAGGATTTAGTGCAACAGGGAGTTTCAGACATGAGTTGGAACCAAGACAATATACACCATTCGGTTTAAACATTTAGTACAATGATTTAATACAATTTGTATTTCCAAGCGTTGTTCATATCTTGTAAAAGTAACATCGAAAAAGCACAATTTAATCGGAGCCAGAGAGCTCTGTGATAAGTTGCAGAAGCATCAGGTTATACATGCTGGTATCATTAAAAGCTCTTCTCTCAAATAAGCTTGATCAGAATCCATCCAATCATATTCAACTAAATTGCTGTTTCACCCCCCCAGAATAGCGTTTAAAACATATAACCATGCCTGTGACAGACAGTGTGGAACACAAAAGGCCCTCTTGAATTTTGCGTAGGCTGTGGAGGGTGTATGTGCCAGTGTGTCTGGTGGCTGCTGTGTTGCGGAAACTGGGCTCTGTTCTCTCTGCGGGCAGACTGCTTTGAAATGCTGCCTCTCTTATCGCATGCCTGGCAAGGTTAATGAAGTGGTGGCGCTTTTGGAGGAAGTCGAAATGGGATGAGTAGCAAAGACCAGAAGCTTGGAGATGAAACGTCCCTCTCTGGGCAGCTGTAAGTGGCAATTTTGGTGAATTATATAGACAATAAGAGAGAGGTTGTCATCCTCTTAAACACAACAGTAGTTTAAATCAGGAATGGTTGATTGCATCTCTTTAAGCCTCGTTCATGTGAAATTACATTAGCATCCAGGCCCCGCTTGTAACATGATCTGTCACACTTCTCTTTAGAAGGCCATGCTGGTTTTGTTGTGTTATTTAGTAAAAGTGTTCTGATTCCCTACTCACACAATGCTGTCGAAAGTTTGATTACAGTATATTAACAAAACAAAAAGTAATGAAAGAGAAATGCCCTTGAAAGGGCACAGCAGAACACAATTGAGGCAGCATCGTTGAAGCCAGTGTTGGCACCCAAACGTTGCTTTCCGTGTTCAAGTGGCTCATCGTCACTCACGTGTAACAGGTGGCCTTTGTTATCAATATCATAGTATATCTGGTCTTCAAGGGCACCTGACAGCCCATTATGCCTCTGACAGCGGCAGCAAATCTCCAGCAAAAGAGAGGGCTCATTTTATTTAAAAAACCTGTCCAGGAGGTTGGCTGTTGGGTGTAGCTTAAACAAAGGCCAGCAATGGCAAACTAATATAAATATAATAACAGCTGATGTACTGCTAATGCTTTGTAGCCCAAAGCTTTTTGATTTTTTAATACTCCAATTCCCTTTGCATCTATAACAGCTAATAGGTAAACAGGAATGAATCAGAGAAATGAGGCCGGCCTACATGCCAATGAATTAGCATATAGATGAGTTCATCTTATACAAATAGTGCTCTTTTGCCCAGGACTCCATGTGCTATGCAAAAGATCATATATGTAAAATATTCCAGGAGAAAATGTAAATTAATCCATTTCAATCATCATTCAATCTAATAATGTGTTTTTTCTCTCTCCTCTCATTTATCCCCCATTGCTCCAGTGTTCAACGTTTTGGAGAGTGTGGTCACATCATTCCCAGATGCTGCCTATCTAATTGTTTTAAAGAGAAACAGTCATGAAACAACAACAGCACATGGATCTGTATTACAAATCATTCAAGAGCACCTGCATCATTATCCTGTGGAAAAAACAAGGGGGGGGGGGGG
>JAVQJS010158487.1:0-47149 GCA_036024795.1 Galaxias rostratus
AGAAAGAGAGAGAGAGAGAGAGAGAGTGAGAGAGAGAGAGAGAGAGAGAGAGAGAGAGAGAGAATGAGAAAGCCAGTAGACAAAGATGACATCAGATTTATTTTTCCCACAACCACCATTTTGTTTGTGGCCCTGTGGTGATTAGCCGGGGGTGCAGAGAAATTGAGTGAGAGAGTGCATGTGTGTGTGCGTGTGTGAATGAATGTGATAATGAATGTGTGTCAATGTGTGTGCGACACTGAATGAAGCGTTGTAGAGGGACAGCGGGCACACTAGCCAGTTACATAGAGAACACTAACACACAGATCATGCCAGTAGACTGAAAACACCCACAGGGCAACAATAGCAAACTTCATCGCTCCACTTGGCACAGTCTCAATATACTCACAATGGCTGAATCCAAATAAGATGTTCTATTATTTGTGTTTTTCATTGCCGTAAACTCAATGCTACTTCAGTGTCTCTGTGCATTTGACCAGATGGCGCTGTGCTGTGTGTGCATTAGTGTGTGTGTGTGTGTGTGTGTGTGTGTGTGTGTGTGTGTGTGTGTGCGTCTGTGTGTGCGTGTGTGTGTGCTATGGTGTGAGCATGCATGTGTGTCAGTGTCTGTGGTCTGCTAAAATATCTCAAAATTGGATATACATAGGTGGCTAGACAGGTGTGATTTGGGAGACAGATTTCAGATCCAACTTAACCTTAGAACAGGATATCTCATGTATAGTAAATTACTTTGTATACCAATTCAAGATTCCTGGATGGATAGGATTATTTTTTTCCTCTTCTTTCTTAAAGAATGGGTTCGTTGGTTGCGTCTTGTAGTAGAATTTTTCTACAGATATAAAATTGCGTGGACAACAATGGGCTATAGATACATATAAATGCTATTAGACAGGCATAGCCTAATATGCCTTCATTATACTTTATAGATAAGCCTACTTCTTGCAGCTCCAGACCTAGTGATGGCCAGTGCATTGGTATAAATAGATAATAAGCACAGTACATTACAATATAAGGGTAAATGTGGTAATCGCCTAAAAACACGCCTACTATTGCCATCTAGTGTACATAGTTTCGAAGGGAATGACACAGATGACATCAACTGAACGTTAGTCGGCTTCTGTTTGTCTAGAAGTGCCACTTTTCAAACTGTCGCAAAAAAGAACTGCTGTACAGATACTTACAAGCACTTGTGTAATCTATTTTTATTTGATCATGTCAAATAATATTATAATATAACACTTTTGCTATTACATTAATGAAACAGACGAAATGTATTTATTTGCTTGAAATTTTACAAATCCCAAAATCCTTACATAACTAAGCATATGACGTCAATTTCTTTACGGCAGAGCATGTCGCTTGGAGGTCAGAGAAGCATGATGGAAAAAGACCGGTCACCTACTGTCAAAAGCTGACTGTTTTTCTTTTGTTTATGTCACACATTTAAAGAACACGCATTCAATAACTAGAATTCAAAGGGTTATCTTCCGTTTGCTCGTGATAAAATCTTTATTTTTTTATTGTTAGGGGTTTGATATTGTCACGTTATCTAGGAATTGAACGTCGTTAGCACATAGTGGCTAGGTTAGCAGATCTTCCATCACAGTTATTCCACAACCAAAGCTAAGTCTCACAGGTTTTCCAGGGGAAATATCTAATTTCTTCCCAGAAATGGACAACAACGCACCGGGATCGGGTGGCTTCAAAGGAGGGCTTGGGAATCTTTTTGGAGGCAGTGCTCCCGAATACTCCAATACAGAGCTCGCTGGTGTGCCTTGTAAGTGTAAATATAAAATCAGAGGCTTAAATTGACTATGTTTATTATAGGATTTTAACTAACTGCTTACATACAGTCTCACGTTAACGTATCGTCGTCGGTCTATCACGTTTATTGATGTTACATCAATATTGTCGTTAACGTTAGTCACTTGTAATGTGTCTTGTGATTTGCTATACCCGCAACATGGCCGTTTAGTTTTGGGAAAAAAACAATCTGGCTAACAGCTATTTAGCTGTGTGCATTACTAGATTATCACAGGTATTGTCTTGTCCACCTAGTAACTGGAATGAGTCCCCTTTCACCTTATCTAAACGTGGACCCTCGCTATCTGACACAGGTAAGCCCCGAGGAAAGCTTTTACAGACTGGGTTTTTGTTCATTATTTTTTTTTTATTTTTTTTTATAATTTAGCCTATAGCCTACTTTTACCTAAGTAAGACTTCAGAAATGTATATGCAGCAACTAATGTGTTCTATGTTTCCATAGGAATCAGACGAATTCATTCTACCCACAGGGGCTAGTAAAACTAGAGGGCGCTTTGAACTGGCCTTCTTTACCATTGGAGGCTGTTGTATCACAGGTAAGACCTGTCACTGCTTTAAAAAAAAAAAAAAAAAGTAATGGCACCCTATCAAGTTCCCTTTTCCAAAGTTAAATTGTCGTCAGCTTATCGCAAACATTTTTACTCTACTCAACTATTTGTTTTGTCTGTTTATCAAACCTTCCCGTTTGCTGTCAGGAGCTGCATTTGGCACAGTAAATGGTCTTCGAGTGGGCCTGAAGGAAACTCGTGACATGGCCTGGTCCAAACCTCGAAATGTCCAGTAAGTGTGAAATTGTTTGTTTTTGACGATAACAAAAATCTCCTCAATTCAGTTGTCACTGGGCATTGCCATTATTCTTGATGTTATCTTTGATTTATTTTGTAGGATTCTGAACATGGTGACAAGGCAAGGTGCATCATGGGCTAATACTCTCGGTTCTGTTGGTAAGTACTCATGCCTGGTGTGTTGCCTTACTGTAATCAGATGGCGACTATAACATAAATATGCTGTCTCAATAGCACAACATTGATTCGGGTGGATGAAGGAGATTTCAGAACGTTGCTCATCATACAGCAATATTCATGTATTTCTCCTTTCACTCTGTAGCATTATTATACAGTGTATTTGGCGTTGCCATAGAAAAGGTCAGAGGAGCAGAAGATGATATTAACACAGTGGCTGCTGGAACACTCACTGGAATGCTGTTTAAGTCACAAAGTATGTTAAGACCTATGTTGTTGTTTTTTTGGTACTATAAGCTATTGTCTGTTATTTGGACCCTGACTAACTGAAGTTTTTTCTTGTGTCGCATCTTTGCAGGCGGTTTAAGGGGCATGGCCCGCGGCGGACTGGCAGGGTTGGCAATGTCTGGGGCCTACGCTCTGTATAACAACTGGGACCACCTCACTGGCTCCCCTTCGTCCTCCAGTCTGTACTGATTCCTCCTACCTCATTTGTCCCCTTCTCCAATGGCCAACTATGTAAATGATCACCAATTGTTTCCTATCTTACACTTTTGACTGTGGTGTATCAGAATTGGGCTTTGGTCCAAGGCAGTGGACTTTCAGTAGAAGATTATGTTGTTTTGAGACATGGACCAGTTACATTCTCACCCACTGTACTTGCCCATGTCAGCATCGCTGTCCGTCTTCTATTTAGAAGCATCTTGCACTGCGGATTACTAATACGTAGTTCAATTATGGACAAAATCTTTCTCGGAATTCCACATCGAGGCCCCCTCCAACCTCTTCTTCATCCCATTGGTTACCCTTGCAGGTATCAATCTCTATTTTTATTAATCTTTGCAGAGTAAGGGCCCCCTACATAGAATTTTATGTTGTCTTGTAGGAGGTTTGAAATCTTTTATAGAAAATTATCTTTTATTGTAATGGTGCAATGCATTTTACAGTAAGACAGGATGTATCGCTGTCTTAGATATTTGTTAGGACGCTCTAGTTCTTTTATTTGATCCCTCAGCCAGTGTATGAGCCTAATGTCAAGAGTCATCATGCATCTATTAGTCTTTAATGTAATTATCTCTGAAGTCCTGTGTGTATCTAACCAAAGATCTCTTAGACTGGTGGGATCTACTCACTATCCACGGTTGAAACTCATGGACTATTCTTGTGTTTTTCCCCCTGATGGCAACCACCATGCTTTTCCCTGACTGAAATAGCAATTTAACATGAGCATACCAATCCAGATAACACACACCAAGCCTTACAATCAGTTGTACTATTACGTGCATTTGTGATTATGTATTTACTACAGAGGGTGCTCTTTTTTTTGAGTTATGGAAATCTTACGCTGTCCTGTCCTCTGATGGGTTATCTTCAAATCATACCAGAACTGTGTGTTTCAATGTCGTCATGCCTCCTGAACCCACTGCTGAACCATGAATAAAAATAAAATGAAGTCCTTTCTAGTGTGATGTTTAGATTTTCACGCCTCGTTTCTAAATGTGTGGATAAGATAAGAGATTAAGAGAACAGTCCTGTAAGGGTAGCGACCCTTTAAATAAAATGCAGCAAACATAAATATGGGCACACAACTATAGTTTTTATGTGACGTTTGTATTCCCCTTTTGGGGGCAACTTGAGACACAGTGGTACAGTCACAAGCAGTTGCATGTATTGGCTCTAACTCTGTATTGTTAGATGTATGACTAGGTTAGTTTTTGATATAACACACAGAAAATGGGGCCAAAACCAAAACGGTGACCAGGCCAAGCACACAGTTTAGTGAAGGAAGAAGTCTCTGATACGGGTAGCCTCGATCCAGGGGATATAGGCAGCAGTACGGGTGAACACGCTGGGTTTGTTCTCCACAGTGCAGCCAATCGGGCCAAAGCTGACCACGCCGTGCACCTCCCACCTGTCGTGCCCCAGCTGGCACAGCAGAGGACCACCAGAATCGCCCTGAGAGAGGAGGCAAAAGGAAAAGACAGGACAAGAGTGTTCAAACAATAAAATATCACACAAGGTCTGTAGTATATCCATCCATTTCATTCACCACTCATTACTTCATCTGTTGGGACAGAGCTAATTCACCAAGTCATTTTATTCAACAGTCCGTCCATAGGTAGCCAGCATGGAAGGTTTATTGCCTGTCCTACCTGGCAGGCAGCAGGTGGACCCTGGGTGTCTCTGATTCCAGCGCAGATCATGGAGTCTCGCACACGGTCGCCCCAGAACTTCTTCTGACGGCATGTCTTAAAATCGATGATGGGAAGACGCGCCTGGTTCAAAGCCTCAGCCAGTGATACGTTCTCCTTTCCTCCTGAGACATGGAGAAATTAATCAATTATAAACAGCTGGATCTACTGTTTATCAATCCCAGTTCTTAACTGGGAAAACGTTAGGGAAGGTAAATGTTGAGATACACAACAAAAATTAAAGGTAATTTTTGTTGTCTATCTCAACATTTACCTTCCCTGAAGTTTTCCCAGTTAAGAACACCTTCCTGAACAGATGAGCTCCGGTCTACTACACAAACCAAACTCTCCAATCTGTCCCCTCAACCACCTAACTCACCCCGAGTATCTCCCCAGCCAGTCACCCAGCAGTAGTGGCCCGGTTTCAGGCTGGTCTGCTTGCGCGGCAGGCAGGCGTAGCGGACAAAGTTGGAGGGAATGATATCCGTGGCAGCTTTCACCAGGGCAATGTCATAATCCAGTTCACTGTGCGTTGGGTAACGGAAGTTCTCGTGCCGGTAAATACGTTTCACTGGGAAAACTCTCTCGGCCTGCTCAGAACGCTTCAGCCGGTGCTTTCCCACAACGATCCTCCAACTCCCGGGATCTTCGGCCTTCCCCCTAGGAAACACATGGGAATTTGGGTAAAATTTGCTCCGAATCCATCATTATTTTGCTCAGAATAGTAGTTGGATGAATTTTGCGGGGCGTCTCTAGATTGTGTGAATCTGGATGGGTGTATGTCCTACTTTTGGAAGCAGTGAGCCGCAGTGAGAATCCAGTTTTTGTGGATCAGAGTTCCTCCGCAAACATGAATATAGTGCTTACTGCCCCTTGGGCGAACCTGCAGGAGAAAATAAGACACAAGACAATGACTTGACTGAGTCTCTTACAAGTATGAGTGAGATGCCCTCATGATCTGTCCTCCCAACGTCTGTTCATGTTTGAACAATCAGCTTTTACTTGATGAAGGACTACTGGGTACCTGGAGTGAGACCTGCCATGGCCAGGAGTGAGGTCGGGCCTCGTTCCCAGAGACAATTCTCTCTATCATGTTGGGCTTGAAGTGGGGCATGCCGCAGTCTGTTGGCCAGTCTGAGGAGAAAACATTATACACGATCAGATAGCAAAATCATTAGGTTTTAGTTGAACAGAGAGCCAGATCCAATCCATTAACTCTTTGGAAAAGGGTAGGAATGCTAACACAGGGAATTTAATGCCGAATATTTTATTTTTTGTTGATATAAATAATAAAAGGTTTATTGTTTTTTGTGTATTTGTAGGTGTGTGTGTCTTGACTCACCCAGGTGCAGGACTTTGTGCTGGGGCTGCCGTCCGGGGTTGAGGGTGTACGCAGCGGCAGGCAGTGCTGCCACGCACAGCAGCAACAGCGGCAGGAGCCTAGGGGGCTGAGGGGGGTCCGGGACCACGACCATCTTCTACAGAATCACTGGCCCACACACGTCCTACGCTATTTATACCGGACAGCCCAGGGTACAGGCACCAGCAAGCACACACGTGCATAGACACCAATACCCATACACACTGTATACCTAAATGGGACACCCTGCGCTCTAGGAGACAAAGGGGGTTTCTACAACAAAGCCACAACGCTGGATTGTTCTCCTGCAGCTATGGTCCTCTACTGTCATCCGGATAGGAGCTTCTGGGAGGCCCATCAGCACTTTGCACCACACTCATACGAGCTTGCTCCTGCACATGTATATAGCCATATAGAATCAGAACATGACCATACTGCTCACACAGATACACATATGCTACAGTATGTGGAGAAACCACCAAACCCACCTGAGTGACCAAGGCACCTGACACAGTGACCCTAAAGTCTCTAGATCTAAGGCTCCCTCAATAAAAATAATCAAAACAAACAAGGCCATATCGAGTCGCATGAAATAAGCCTTTGAGAAGAATAAACAGCAACGCTGCATCAGGAAGTTGGTCAGATTCTGATGCCCTGGCTAATGCACTGACCTAGTCACTCACACATCAATGATGTTTACACTTCCCTAAAGAGCAAAATATAACAACAATAACACCAGTAGAAACAGCCTGCTAGCGAAGCCTTTTACTACAGTGAATGAGAGAGAATGTGCATGCTCATCTGAACGGCAATGCATGAATGGCCATACCTGCAACCTGGTTCACCAAGTTTACAGTGTGTTTTGTGTGTGTTAGTGTTTACACTCCAAAAAATAGAATACCATTCCATAGATGGATAGAGGATGTTGTAGTGATTTATTGTTGACACTGTATAACTTCTCTGCACAGCTGGTAATCTGAATTTTGTCAGATTTTTTTTTTTTTGATTGTAGTTAATGTCATTGAAACACCGTGATTCAACAACACGAAATATTGAAATTAATAAAACCCCATTCCTATATTTGAAAATACCTACATTTGATGTACAATAATTGCACCAGTAATAAGCTATATTGACTTTTCAATAAATTGACTATTGGTAGTCTGAGGTTTGAGTCCCAGAGTGTCACTCGTTGTCTGAGTCGGAGTGAACACACCACTTGTGCCTCCTCAGTGACCTCATCATCCTCCCACCTCTCTTCCTGTTCCAGCCGGCCTCGCGAAAGGACGAAGCCTTCCGTTCGCGCGCAGCCAACTCGCCATACACCTCTTCGTCTTCTGCAAACCCATCCTCCTCCCTTTTTCCCTCGACTTCAGCCTTTTTGTTTTCGCCAACCTCCCCCTCCTCCTCCACTTCCCCATTTTTCCCTTTGCCCATTTGTGGCTCCTTCCGTTCGTCCCCCAGAACATTCCCAGAATCACATGCTGTGTTGAAGGTCACAGTTTCTTTCCCCCTGGTGGGGGCTTCTTCTGAGCCGTTTGTGGCCTTGCCACAGGCATCTGGAGAAAGTGTCCCAGTAGTCACAGGGGTCTTCTTCTTGGATTTAGCCTTGGCGCAGGAACTTTTCTTAACTTTGTTCTGCTTGACCTCCTGGGTTTTGAGCTGCAAGTGTCTCTGGATGGCTGTGGACAGTTCCTCGGGGTCCAGGGCAGCACCATGCACGTCCCACGTCATCCCATCCTCATCCCACTGCACCTGCTTCATGCTACTCCTCCTCCTACCCATCAGATTCCTGAACCCACTCCTCTTCCCCTCCTCCCCATGGACCTTCAGGCAGGACCTCCTTCTCCCTGTGGGGATCACTGGGGGGGTGCTGACCTCCCACACCAGGTCCGCCTCCCCTTCCACCTCCTCCACAGAGCTGTCTATGCAGAACATGCTGGAAGACGGAGATACCAGGTTGGAGTGGGACCCTACCGATGATCTCAGGTTCAGTCTGGACCCAGGAGGTGAACCTAGGATGGAGTGGGAGCCCCAGGACCCAGGGGAGGGAATCGCCTGAACCCCAGCGTCCACTAGCTCCTTCTGGTCCGTCATGGTCCCCTCATCCTTTAGTACCAGGCCACCCCCTCGACTGTGGGCCTTCGTCTGCCACCTCGACGTTGTGAAATCCGGCTGGAAGGGGTCACCGTTGCAGTAGAAGCTGTCTAACTGGGAGTCGCTGAGAGACAAGGGCAGCTTTGGTCTGTGAGTTGAGCAGTCTGCGCTAGCCATGCACCTGTGCTTTGGTTGCCATGGCGACTGAAACTGAAATTGTTGTGGAATTTTATTGTTGTGAGATTTTGACACCCACACCTGAAAATCCACAGGTGTGTCCATCCCAACTAGGAGACAACGGACGCCGCCAGGGCTGAAGCTGGGGCTCAGTTCCGGGGGGCTCTCTCCAAACACGGATCTGTCGGGGCTGCAGTCCTCCAACCCTTCGACGGCCAGACCTTTGGGAGAGTAAACCCACAGGGGTCTCACCTGGGCAGGCAGAGGGGAGTCTGGGAGAACCTGTTGCGGTGGCGCAGGCATGTGGTACGGTGTTGGGGTTGGCAAAGGCGATGTTGCGTGGAACGCCGTCTGGTTCTGGTAGTGCAGGGGCTGTGATGATGTTAGTGGTGAAGGCAGGAAATTAGGCGAGGGTAGTGCTGTAGGTGTGTGAAGGGGTGAGATAAAGGGAGAGGGTGTGAGGGGAGGTGAAGCTAGCCTTGACATGGGAGAATCTGGAGCCGGGGCAAGATGCGCTCCCTCAGCGCCGCTCCAGGGGTGTATGGGAGTTCCTCTCCACACAACGCTGTCCGGAGAGCTGCCTCCGCTGCATGCACTCCCACTGCACACACTCCGACGGTCCACGCTGGCCACCCACTGGTCAGTGGCCACAGCAGAGTGGCGGGTCTGCGCTGGTTGTTTTTGGTATGTGGCCCGGACTGTATTAAGGGAATCTACCCGATGGGGTTTGAGGCCACTCAACTGTTGAAGAGAGAGCGTGTTTGGGGAAGCGGTCGTGCCCTGACTGGAGCTCCGCCTCATGTCTAGTCTAGCCCAGGTCGGGTCTTTCTTGTAAGACGGTGTAGACATTAGAACGTCCATGTGGCTTTTAGAGAGGGAGATGATGGGTGCACAGTCCTCTTCCTCCACCTCGTCCTCCATCCTGGTCTCACAAGAGGACAAGACGCTGCCCCTCCCAGTGGGGAAGAGGTCGGAAGTGGGGCGTTTTGCCATTGAGGATACTCTGTCATCACAAAATAAATAGATTTTTTTATTTCAGTGAACCTTTACATACTACATTCCTCTTTCACTATGTCACTCTTTGTCTTAATTCCTATATTACACACATGTGTAACCCTTTGTAGACTTCCACACATAGATTAGCTCTAAACAGATTACAAGGTCTGGATTATCAGATTAATCAGACAAACTGTTGAGTGGAGACACAAGAAAGCAAGAGAGCAAACAATGTCTTACATTTAGGGGGGGGTGGCGTTGGTGGGGTATTAAAGTAGCAGATGGCTGTAGGGGTTACTGACGGAAACGTACTCCTTAAAACTCCTTACACGCAAGCACACCCATGCACCAATAAAGTTGGCATATGACCCACATTTGTTCGTGTGGTCTGTAGTTGTACTTGCCCTGACCTCTGACATGAGCAGACCTGCAGGCCTTTAGATGCTCTCCTGGTGCTCACCCTGATGATCTCTAACAGAAATCTCTCTACTATATCGCAGGACTTACCTTAGAAGTCTGTTCTTATCCGCCTATGTCTTCAAACAGAGTTCAGACGCCAACGGGTACATCGCCACAGTCTCCTTTCCCTTAGTCTCTGTTCAGTGTAAGATCCTTCCGCTCACAAACGGAACCCCTGGCCATCCTGCTCTGTCTTCTATCCAGCTCAATATATACCTTCTATCTTTGTTTTAATCACTCCATACTGACGGTCTTTCGATCTTGCACGCCCTCTTTGCCCTCATTCTAAAATGGTGCCCAAGTGGCTGTGCGTAAGTGTGTGTGGTTGTGTGTAAGTGTGTGTGTGTGTGTGTTTGTTAGCCATTGCGTAGCTTTAGCCTGCCGGATTAGAATACAGTCATCTCATTAGCCATGGTCTCCCCTAACCAATCGCTGTCTGAGATTTGAACCGTGTGTGGATGTGTGTGGGTTGGAGGGTAAGGATCAGGATGTTCCAATGACTCTGATCATGGCACAGTTCACAGTAGGCTGTTAAAACAGCTGAATGGCTTCAGAAAGAGACGCATGTAACATAAATACATCCGAGGTCATGACTCATTCAAATATCACACATTGAGAAAAGTGAAATGAGTGAGAGTGCGTTCTAGACTGTATAAGAGGGGTGAAAGAGTGGGAATCTCCCCAGCTGTGCCACTGTGAAAAAGTCAACAAAGGGCAAATATCAGTGAAAGCATGCAGAAAAAACAGACATCCAACCAACATTACCGGGATAAACTACTACATGTACATACACCCACTAGATCTAGGGAGAAAACTGAAAACTGGGAGAGATCAAGAGAAGCCTATTTACAAGATAAGGAGAAAGAGTATTTTGCGCGTTACAAACTGATCGGGAGTAAAAACAAATTCTGTAGGGGTCCTCCTTATGGCTGGTAAGTGAGTTAGTAGTACTTACTCCTACCACAATCCTCTCACAACATCTCTCTTCGCCTTCTGAATCTTTCCTTGAAGGGAATCTTTCCTTTTACCATTGTTCTTAATTTCAGATCAAGTATTATTGTTGGCTGTGGGATTGTCTGCAGGGCTTCTCCTTCTGCTGCTGATTGCCGTTACAGCCTGCTTGATGTGGGGGAGGCTGAGCCACGACACGTGTCAGGGACTGATTTCAACCATACCTCCATTCCCGGCAAGCACTGTTCCTGTGCTGTTGTTCAATCAGGGCTGCAGGTCCAGGTGAGGACCCAGGACTGCCTTTAAATAGTCATGAAGCGTCTTTGAGTGTTTTAAAAATTCTTTCTAAATATAATGCATTATTATGAATGCCATTCATATCTTAGCTTGCTCGTATTCCTTTCACTGTTTTAGCAGGGGTTGGATTGTTTTAGTAAAATGGTAAATTCTGTAACAGGCCGGATGAGGTTCCTTTTTTCCTGCCTCCTCGCCTTGAGCTACAGGGCCGTGCCTACTGTGGGAGTAATGAAGAGAGTGACGAGGAGAAGGCATGTCGGAGAGGAATCCTGGCCAAGCGGGGATCCCTCACAGTAAGGAGTATGTTCACGTCCGGCTGTCTGAGCCCAAATCCTTCACTAGATCCTCTGTTCACCCTTTACCCTCATTCTGGACAGTGTGATGTGACAGTGTAGTGAGCTCTTTAGGGACGCTTTAATACCTGGCTACAAACTCTCTCTCTCTCTCCTTCTCTCCATGTCACTTACCTTAGGCTGGTACCCAATAGGGACAGTGACGGCAGCGCTCTACCGTGTTCCTACTCTGAACAAGATGGTTGCACCTCTACCTAGTGTTGTCGCACAAGTCTGCTTCTCTGTGGAGTATCGCCACGGCAACGAGCAGCTCCTGGTCTCACTGCTCCGACTTGTCAACCTTCCGGCCCATTGTCACAGCAACGTTGCATTGGCAGAGTTGTGCCTTCTCCCCGATGACCGGCGCCCTCGCCAGGCCAAGGCTAGAGGCAAAGGTCACGATCCATCATTTAATGATAGTTTTGTATTCCAGGTGAAGAAACACTTCATTTCATTGAGTATGTACATAATGCATGCATGGTTTACCTGTAGTCACACAAACATGCATACCTAATGCATTTTTTATTTTGCTTGTCTCAGATGTTTTAGTATATTCCTCTATGTACATTTTAGGTGTCAGCTTTGTTGGTATCTCAAAGCACACTCAGTATATGTGTCCTGAGTGTAGACCGGAGGGGAAAACGTCAAGCGGTAGGCAGAGCAATGCTACCACTGGAGGGGGAGCTGGGCCAAACAGGCAGGGTGCTTTGGAGAGACCTGGAAACAGAGGAGAACACACAGGTATCATGCATTACTCACAGTGTACAGAGAAAGATGACACATTAATAATAATGAATTTTAATTTAATTAATATTGTCTGCGTTCATGTTGGTTGCGTTTGATCTTGTAGTTTTTGTGCCATCCTCCTGCACTCTCTCCATCTCTATCTCTTAATCTTTCTCTCTTACACACACACACACACACACACACACACACACACACACACACATGCCTTCACTCTCCCATCATTCTCATTGCCTCTCTAAGGGTTCAGATCTGGGAGAAATAAAGCTATCAATAAACTACAGTCCCCCTTTACATTGTCTTAATGTTGGGGTATTGAGGGCCCGTGGCCTTCATCTGCTTACAGATACTGGTGAGTGTGCAAATAACTATTTCAAATGCATGGGTTATGTATGCTGATGTCCTTGTGTGTGCTTATGGTTTGGTGGTAGGCAAACATGCAAGTCTCTGTCTATATGTGCTGCTCCTCAGGTGTCTATGCCCAGGTGGGTCTGCAGATTCTCACTCAGACAGTGAAGACCAAGCAAAGTTCTGTGGTAAAGGGCGGAGGTGACCCCTGTTTTAACCATAGAATGACTTTTAAACTCCGTCCACAGCAATTGGATGAGACATGCCTGAGCTTGGAACTACTGCAGCCAAACACCACTAGCTCAGGTAAATATTAATTCACCCATGCGTAGAATGGAATGATCTGGGCAATTAATAATAATCACTACAGAAAAATATGGCTTGCTTTATATTTATTGTCATGCACAGTACTCTTGTACCCATTTTGTACCAGATCCGTCCGTTGTATTGGGAGTGGTAGTTCTGGGACCCTTTATGTATGCCAGGGGGGCACAGCTGCAGCACTGGATGGACATGATCAATACACCTCAAGAACTGATTAAAAGGTGGCACAGGCTTAGCCGACCACAGAGCACGTTGTATTGAAAACATGGGCTTGCTTATGTTTATTAAAGATTGAGTCTAAATAATTATTGGAACATAATTAAATAAAAATGCTTTACAAATACTTTTTCTTTACTTTTTGTGATTTATTTCTCACGGTTTGAACTTTTGAAGTCAGAGTGACATAATTAAATATCAGGAATTTACTTAAACATATTGCTTAAAGTCTGGTACTTGAAAGAGAAGTAAGAGGCACAGTGTATCCGGAAAGTACACACAGGGCTGTACATTTTCTACATTTTGTTATGTTACGGCCTTCTTCCAAAATGTATTCAATTCTTTTTTTCTCAAGATTCTTCCAACAATTCACTATAATGACAATGTGACTTACTGACAATGATATTTTTGCAAATATATTAAAAATGAATAAGTACATTCAGTTGGTTGGACATGATTTAGTATAGGTGACCACCTGTCAATATAAGGTCCTACTGTTGATTGTGCAGGTCAGAGCACAAACCAAGTATGAAAACCTCAGAGATAGGACTGTCTTGAGTCACAAATCTGAGAAAGGGTACAGAAAAATTTCTACTGCTTTGAAGGTCCCAATGAGCACAGTGGCCTTCATCACCCATAAAAGGAAGAGGTTCAGAACCACTCTTGTCATGATGGTGTGTTATGTGTGGAATTTATAAGAAAAACAATTTAATTAATTTTAGAACAAGGCTGTAACATCAAAATGTGGAAAAAGCGAAGCGCTGTGAATATTTTCCGCATGAACTGTACATAAAGAAAATTATACAGGATGGTCCTCTGCCAACATTTCACTTCCCATTCCACTCCAGTGGGTGGTGCCATGTATATATGCAAGTACCGCTAGAACGAACAACAAATGTGATATGAGGAAGTGATACTGTTGCAAGGGATTCGAGGTTTAGACATAACGGTTTAATAGTTTCAGATGCGATAAGGCAAGCATTTTTGACAGTCATTTTATAACTTGTTGATTTTCAGGACTTGCATTATGAGGATAAACGAAGATACGTTATTGGAGGGCAAAAATGTTGTGTTGGTGCCTTACAACGCAGATCATGTACCCAGGTAACGTTGAGCGATAGTTTCCAGGCAGATCGTTACATCTCCTCTTTAGTAGTACTTAAAAGTATCCTTTGCAGATTGTGTAGTTAGCAGCATTTACTTTTATGTTGTTCATAGGTGGTTGGATTTTTCCGTGATTTGACCCATCATACAATGTACAATCTTGTATTACGTTACCTGTATGTAAAGCGCCGTTCCTGTCCGTCCTTTTGTCACACCTGTCAGATACCACCTGTGGATGGAATCTCCCCAGCTGCAGCAGCTTACTGCTTCTGAACCGTTGACGTTGGAGCAAGAGTATGACATGCAGAGGACCTGGAGGGAGGATGATGACAGTGAGCCTTCATACTATGTCACAAGTCCTACTTATTCTAGTTCTGTTTAATTTATTTTGCCCTGTAACTTTTTTCTAAACCAGTTGTCTCTTCTACTGCTGTCTTCCAGAATGCACTTTCATAATCTTAGATAAGCATCGATGGGCGGATCCCACAGTTCAGGAGGAGCAGTGCATGGTTGGCGATGTCAACATCTTCCTGACCGATCCGAGTGACCCTTCCCTGGCCGAGCTTGAGATTATGGTGGCAGGTGACCCAGATGTTCTTACCCTTTTAGTGTGAATGGTTGTGTTTCTTTCATCTCCAAATAATGACAGTGTGCTGTTTTCTATGACAGAACCCAGCTATAGAGGCAAGGGCCTAGGGAAAGAAGTGACACGGATGATGATCTGCTATGGTATGGAGAGTTCAACATTGCAATGCTTATCTCCATTGGATGTGTATGCTACCAGACTGGTGACGTGCTTTTTTTTTTTTATCAGGAGTCACAAAACTGGGGATCCAAAAGTTTGAAGCAAAAATTGGCCTAGACAACAAAGTTAGCATTGCTATGTTCAAGAAATTCCATTTCCATGAGGTAAGTCAATAAAAATGAGTTAGAATACAACTGATCTGTATGACTATAAGACAATTTACCTGACCTTCTGCTCCACAGTTGTCCACAAGTGATGTATTTAAGGAAGTTACCTTGGGGATGACAGTGGATGCATCTGTTCGAACACGGCTTCTGGGCAACATGGACTTCATGAAGGAAAAAGAGTACAGGAAGACCAGAGACAGCCGGCATGAACTGAGTTCTCCAATGATGTCATACGCCGCACTGTGACACCACTGCCCAAGGACTTCCTGTTCTGAAGCAGGGCATTCTGGGTATACAAAAATACCCACAACAGCATGTTTTGATTGGTCCCAAGCCTACGGCTACTAGAAGTTACCATTGGACTGAACTATGTTGTCTATACTAAAGCATACCTACCAACACACACAGACATGTGTGTATTAGAATTACTCTCCCTCTACTGTGCAGTAAGTCAAATGAAATGTTTACTGTGGTGCTTCTCAAACCAAAGGAAGAAAATGGTAAGAGTGAGTTATCCAAGTTCTGCCAAACCCTCACAAAAACAAGATCAACAATTCCCAGACGTGTGCCATAGAGCTATCGACACAGAAAGTGCATCACTGCACCATGGAGCACAGGGTTTACGGCTCTCTAAAAGGGTCGGTGGGAAATTGATTGAAGACATTATTACGGAGGGTTCGATTTATATATTAATAATCAAGTTGAATCCTGACATGTTTGAATTGCCTCAGGCAGAGGGTCAGTGAAGTACACCAATCCTGGTGTTCCCTATCCATACTCTATATAAGGGTAGCATACTGTAATTACTGATACATGCAGTTATGAAACTTTGACTGGCCATAGAAGGAAGTATTCTAGTACAATACATGGGCACAAGTATTTAAGTTTCGCTTCGGTTTTATGTGTCCAAGTCTATGTGCCTCTCAATGCCAATTGTGTGTGAAGTAGAAATAAGATTTCCTGTCATGTATTATTCATAATTTTTAAGTGTTTGGAATATAATTTGTAGATATTAAAAATGCTTATGTATGTAAAAAAAAAAAAAAAAGGTTAAAGCATGTGTTTTAGACATGATGAAATTTCTGAATGCATCATGAACAATCTCAAATACTTTATTTGCTGGTTATAAAGCCTTTATTGATGCTGCCAAATTCTCAAGCAAGGAAAAAGCTTTACAAAAACAGTGCAACACATTACCCCAACTTTTTGAAGTTCACATATTGAGTCAGACAGTTGAAGCAAACCACTGATTTCAATAGTCTGCAGCTACTCATCCACACAGAAAAAGACCGCAACAATAAAGTAGGTGAAAAATCTTTCCATTTGGCAATTCAATGTTCCTGTCGAGTACATAGTGTAAACAGATTGTAGGGATAAGAGGGCACATTGGACTCTTGACAAAAGTTCTAAATCAAGCTTGATAATTCATATGGATGACATCATATACAGGTATGACCAGCACATTATATAGGCTTGTGGCACCGAAAACTAGGGGCCACTAGTTTCACGTTAGGAGGTGAAATAAATATACTAGCCTCACTGCACGTGCGCATGACTGCCCAATTTAGCAATAACCAAAGTGTGATCTGGATTGGAAGTTAGATGCCAACTACCCTTAAGAGGATACCCCAACACAGCGCTTGCGTGTTGTCATTGTTTCACTTTAACTGTAGTGCCACCCTTTTGGTCTAGATAAGCCCTTAAGGTTGTTTTGATCAAGTGATCTTAAGTAGAGGAATGGGTGTTAACTTGAAATTACCCTTGCTTTTAAAATAAGACTTATACAAATAGGACACCAGTGTGACAACAATTCCATAGGAATTTAAGCTGATTGTCCATCTTGTTTCCTTTTTTTCTTTTTTGTTCTTTTTTTTTTGGACATCGGTGCATCCCTCTTTCTTTCCATCCTCCCATTCCTGCCACTACAGAGCAGGTTATTTGGGTTGCAAAGTGCCCACGATCACAATTTCAGTGTCCTATTGAGATTAAAATAAGTGTCTTTACTGATTAGGGATGACTCCCAAGCATTCACAAACGGCACGGGAACTGGACTTGAGCTTGCCGATACGAGCATCAGTTCTCTGAAGCGGCGGTAGGTTCCAGAAGGTTCCGACCTAGGTCAGAAAGTTTCTGCACAAGCTGTCTGAGAACCACCTCCTGCTCCTTGGCCCAGGACAGGCCGTCGTCTACTGCTACGTTGATTGGCTCACAGAGCGGCTCCCTTTGCAGGCCCGTCCACTGGCAAGCGCCGACAATTCCCGCCAATCCCAGTAGCAGCACGACAAGGAGCTTGAAGAGCAAACCGACCCGAGAGCGTCTGGGTTTAACGGTTACTTGTTCAACCACCTTTTTACCTACGGACCCAATATATAAAGTTTAAGAATTGCACCAAACACTCATCTGGCTGCATTCAATTACCAGGCACTTGATCATTTTGCCTTTAGTACAATAGTACTTAGTACCAGTAAAAGCAGACATCCGGAAGCATAACCCACCTGCAGCCAGTCCATTCTTATTTTTCTTCTCCTCTTTTTTCTTCTTGTGTAGTTCCTGGGCTGCTTGGGCAGCTACTTGAGCATTATATTCTTTCCTCCTCTTCTCCTTCACCTCCGCTTTCTCTCGTTTACGAGCTTCCCTCTCCTTGGCCTCCCTCGCTCTCTGCTGTGCCTCTTTCTTCTTCTCTTGTTCTATCATAAAAAATCAGGCAGTCGTCACTCTTAAGCAAGCCAACACTGATGATACTGTCCTAATTAATTATCTCTACTGTAAATCTATCCAATGCTACCAGCATTTCCCGTGGTCTGCTATTTTCTTAACAGTGTGCACAGCTATGTAACATCCTGATGCTTACAACATGGGAGGAGTCATGACTACCATAACCATGAAGATTAGCCTTGTAGCGCTACAGACAATACTACCAACCTTTCTGCTTCAAGAGGCGTTTCTCTCTCGCTTTGTCTGCCTCCTCCTGAAGAACTCTCATGTGCTCCAAAACCTGCACACAAACACAAGTCAAACAGATTGTTCACAATTTGAAGATGCTGTGTATACACTTCCCTTAGATTAAACCCTCCCTCAGAAACTCACATTCTCTCTCTCTTCTCTCTCTCTCTCTCCCTCCCTCCCTCCTTACCTTTGAAGCACACTGTCTGCACTGCTTCTCATCAAGGCAGTCACCTGCTGCCTTGGCCAGTTCAGGCTCCAGGGGGTTATCCTTCAGATCAAGCCACTTCAGGCTCTAAAGAAGTGACACATATACAAATGAAAGTGTGGACATTCTTTTTATGTTACTTATTTAATCAAATATTCAATTAGTTCCAATCATAGACAACACATTAGGTAAACATGCCTACACGGAGACACTGAAACTGAGAGTTCAGTATGTTTAGAAACTATCTGTTTGTACCCCAAGCTGTGAGAAGCTGACAGGTAGGACGCTGAGTTTGTTGTTGTAAAGGTCCAGGTGTTGCAGGTAGCCTAGGTTACCCAGATCCTCTGGTAGACTAGTCAGCTGGTTTTTACTCAAGTCTATTTTGATCAAATGAGCCAGGTTGCAGAACTCAGGCTGCAAAGATTAAACGCAAAGTCAGGTTGATCATTATTTTCACATTGGCTGATAGAATCATGTCTTTTAGTTTGTTTTGGTTCTAGTTCAATGTTCGAGCTCATGTTTGGATGTGTGTCTATACTCACAGGAAGTAAGGTGATATTGTTACAAGACAGATCCAGAACTGTTGCTTTGGGAAATGCAGCCTGTGGGTACATGACAAAGTAGAAGTGTTGACATAACATCACTAGGGGTGTCAAGCGTTCTTTACGTGAAGTGGTGACTTACCAGTTCTCGGACTGGCACCTCTGTGAGGTTAGAGAGGCTGAGGTCCATTTCCTTGCCATTGATCTTGTCTTTCAAATTCAGTGCCTTGCTTTTACTCATCCTGGGTTTGATAGCTTTGAGGAGATACATATAAAGGTCACAAATTTAAACAAAACGTCTAGAATATAGCACACATCTAGTTGGCCAAAGCCTCACAGTCGAGATCGGGAAAAAGTCGAACGCAATCCGTTGCTTATTTTCAATCCATTATACTAGTAACACGTATCGAAGTAGAGATTCTACTGGTTGTACTTTCACAACGCAACCAACTAGCTTTGCCCATCAGACATTGCTTACCTTTTTTCTAGTAGAAAGAGCTTTTTAGCCGTGAAATAACTACAATTCTACGTAAAAAATGTATTCAAAGAAAAATAGCACGAGGGGCAATGTGACAATACGATACTTTATACAAAAACGCAATGGTTTGATAGTACAGAATGACTGAACCTGTTACAGGGATATCCACGTCACGGTAGTCCAGTTGGCATTAATGCAATGTTGCTTACAGCAGCTACTCCACTAGACATCGCCATCTACAGGAGGGGAGAAGTTCGCAATTCCATTCCGCATGTACCTCTGTTTCTGTAATAACTCTCTTTCTCTCTTTCTTTCTCTCTCCATAGAAGCATAAGATGGGGTAGTCACAAATACATCTATACTTTCATGTTAGTTTATAAATTTATTTATTTTTATTTTTTAAACTAATTTTTTATTTTTTTATTTATTTAAAGCACAGGACATTGTATCATAGACTTCAAGTCAGTGAAGTCTAACAGGTATATTTGTTTACAGGACAAAATGAATTTATATGCACAAAAACAGATAGGTAAATGTAATGGTTTATATGAAGAAAAATGTATGGGATGGATCTAAAGCATTCTTAATCAATTCAAATGAGCCACTGTGTGTACATAAAAACAAAGAACACAAAGACTGAGATAATGTAGAAAACGAAGAAAACTATGTTGATGTGTTGGGCCAGTTTGGTCCAGTAGCCAGGCTTCCCATCTCCTCTCCCACTGCTGACACACCTATCAAGGGTCTTCTTCACCGCTCCCAGCTCCTCCAAAATCAGAAGCAGTTGACACTCACTCACCTGGTGACTGTTGTTGACCTGAATGACAGGAGATCATACCCCACAACATGTTTTGAAAGATTATGGTTCATCTACATGAGGTTTACAATCGTGATATGTAGTGACAACACAATTGTGGCAGAATTATGCTTTTATTGGTGGTCCAGGAACACATGTCTGACCTCTTCACCCTTGGGTTGCTGTTTACACTGCATGTTTTCACCAGCCGTATCACAGGTGCATGAGTGACTGCGCTGTCTTCTTTCTACTGCAATTAAAACTTAAATTAGCCAAAAATACAAAATCTAGATTCAGAGAAAAGAGTGGTATAACAGTAAGCATGCTTTAAAGATGTGATGAGGCTTTATTATGTATTTGAACTTGTGTAAGCTAACTACACTCCAAACACCTATTTCTGTCATGCAAATTAGTCTTTTACTTTTGTCATATGTGCTTTCACTGTCTTTTGTAGATTTACCGTCTTTGTCTGCGGCTTTTTCCTGCTGGGCTAAGTCCTTCTCCATCAGGTATGTTGCCAAGATAGTCTCCAATAGGCTCAGCAACATTAGTCCAAAGATCACAATGCAGTAGGTTGCTATATGGTGTGTAGAAAGCATAAGGCATGGTTATGTTCTGCCTCCATACATGCCCTTGGCCCAGTGATAACAGATTTTATTCAAAGCTAAAGGATGTTTGGTAACACAATTAGTCCTATAATTATTTTTTCTTAATTGTTTGAGGCTGTTTACAGATACATTGCTCCTTTGAAGTCAAATAACAACCTATCAGTGGAGTCTTGTTGGAGGTGGAAGGCAGTATCTCATTGAGGATGAGTAGCAGCACTGAGATGGCCAGCAGCACAGTAACCTTAAAACTTAGCTTCTCCCCTCGTTGGTCAGAGATGAAGTAAGAGGCGAGGTCCAAACACAGGAAAAACAGAACCGGTAAAAGTAAGTTGATGACGTGGAGGAGAGGCCTCCTCCTTATGGTGATCTGGAGTGGTAAAGAGAGGGAACAAAGACAGCATGCCCTCACATATAACCAAAGCATACTTACTCTTTTTAAAGAATACACTCTCACAACATAACAGAGGTTCCAAGGAAAATAAAATGCAGCCATGATTTTGATGATTTTTGTGCAATGATCAGTGTGCCAAATACCCACAGTCTAGTTCCTGCAGTTAGTTTCAAATTAAACAAATCGGAACATCAGTTTATACAAATATTTCTAATGAACTTTTTAAAACATGTTTATACAAATATTTGTACATTCATCATTTTTAAAATGTCAATGGGATAAAAGACTCCAGGCTCTTGGAGATTCCAGGAAACATACGGTGTACACAATCTGGTCCCAATCTTCCATGTCAATGCTGAACTTGTCCTGGTTCACTGACATGTCCAGAAACTCCCACTCTCCCTCAGACGCCATCAACTGGCGAGACATCTGTGTCGCCCGGGATGAATTGGAGAACGGGATCATCTTTAAATCAGTCGCTGAGGGTGGAAGAAAAAGACAACGAGGGTGCAAAGAAATCGATGTTGAGTTACACAGCTGGGGGTTAGAAAGAAACAAGGCAGAATCACTGGCAGGCGAACCCTCTCTCACCCATGTGTAAAACAGAGCTGAAGGTAATGTTGCATCTCTGGGTGTCAAAGGGAAACTTGTGGACGTCCATTTTACAGATGCTGACCACCTTCAGTACCTGGTCCTTGTTCACTGTTCCATTGTGGGTCATGATGGCGAAGGGATTTACAGGGGCATCATTTTTGTCTATCCTGGGTGCACACAAAAACAAACACATGAATGATTTATAAGGGCCGAGTTTAACCATGTTAGTACGACTAAGAACACCGAGACATCCACACACAAAGCGGGTGCAGGTTTTTGTGTGCCTTTGAACAACATTTCACGTTAGGTTATAGGCAATCAATAGTGTGATGGATGGATTTCTATTTAGGGCCACCATAAAACGGCTTTGTAAACACTTTGTTTAAAGAAGTAATGTTTGTACTGTAATTGTCAGTCTACCCAGTATCATGGAAAGGGTTGTACATTATTGACTATAGTTTCGTTCATGTGCTTAACTGTCTTTTTTTAATTACTTTTAAGGGAAACATGGTTAACCTGCCATAAAAAAAAAAAAAGAATTGTTTGCGTGCATGAAGTTGTTGCTCACATCTCAGAGATGAAAATGTCTGGCTTCCACAACATTTCTTTTGGAACAGACACCCGGGTGATTCCACAGAACTGGGAGGGATCCCAAGAGATTCTTTCATTGTTCCAGCTCTAAGAAGAATACCCATGGGAAGTGAGGAATATGTGATATTTAGAAATGGGGGCAGAAAAAAATCTGTTTGTGTTTTTAAAAAGGAATTCTTAGATGGGAAACAGTCTACAACCCGTGTCTATTGTGTTGTAGTGTGAACTGTTTGGATCAAAATGGAAGCTCACCATAGTAAGCCAGATGTAAGGGATGAAAGTCTGGGATTTCTCAATCTATAATTAAATATGAGGATAAATGAACACTCATGCATCAGCAACACAGCCCCAACTTTAGTTGTTCTATTCACAATTACGCCCTGTATAAAATTTAAACACACACACACACACACACATACACACACTTACCACAGCTAAAATGGAACACAAGTAGACGTCCAGGTATAACACAGTAGGGTTTGTGTAGTCAAGAGCAGGTCGTGTAGAACTGTATATGTTATTATTTCCGGTCATGTTCAGGTGATCAAGAACGTCCTGGTAACTACACACCTTCTCAGAGGAGACCACATCTGTTAAGAAAAAGTCAATCATTTCAAATGTGCGGTTATTAAATGCATTTAATATGAATTACTAACTGGATTTACTTTTTGTCTTCTAACTTTTCCAAAGTGGCAGCCCTCCCGAATTATAGTTTTAAATGGTTATATCCACTTGGCTGCATTTGATGGTAATACAACAATTTAAAATCAATTTAACACAACAATTTATAATCCTGCCTCCCAATAAAATGATTGATAAACTGAGACAAATTATTTGACATTATCTATTTTATGTTCACATCAAAAGTCTAGACATTCAGGATTTGAAATGGAATCCATAAGGAAGTGATGAACTTTAGTAGTAAGGCAAAACTGCTGTTAAACAATTTTTCATTTTAGTTTTCCATGCCAGTTCACTCATTTTGATAACACATTTTATGTAAATACATACAATAGATTCAACATACATGCCCCTTAAAATATCTTAAAACAAACTAGCCTTACAAAACTTAGTTAGACTTCCCCTTTTCCTTGAGGCATCTTTTCAGGCTCAACATAATGTCATGCTTGGCAATTAATTGAATTGCATGCATCTCCAGCTAAACAAAAAACATACATGATATTATATAACGTATATAATAAACCACAAACACACCTCACCTTTAAGAAAGAACAGAGCAAGACCACCAACAGCCAACATGACACCAACTGTGCGATAAGAGCAGCAGAACGTGGTCTGAACTCCGCTTAAATATTCTGTGCACATCGGTAGCTCTCAATCACCTCAATTATGTATGTGTGTGTCATATGCCCTGTGGGTTGTGGCTACAGATATTAGAATGAATCCGTCAGAGCTTGGGGTAGGATTGGGTAGAGATTAGACAGCCATCATTGGCCAGCCAGAGCAGCCCCTAAAGGGACAGCCACCACCAGTAGAAATCAATGCAGTCCCAGTAATACCGTTAAAGAAGAGAAACATGATTAAGTGACGCAGGACAGAGGTGTCTTGCACCCTATTTCTTTGAGGGGGACAGTCTAACAGCTCCTACCACGCTATATAAAATTTGTTCTCCCCATAATTTTGACCCTTGACAAATATACATAATGCTATTGGTTCCTTTTTAAATTGATGGGGGTGCACGTTCTCCCCGTTTGAATGGGCACAAAAGCCTGAGGCAGACGATTTTAAATTGCTTTGAACGTGTGATTGGTTTAGGGTGTGATTGACAGATAGGCCAGGCCCTCCAAAAGGAGCAATGGGGAGCTTATGAGGAGAAGGAGAAATCAAATGAACTACAGAGATACCGAGCACCTGCTCACGATGCCTCATCCATACCGGGAGTGATGGCTGGGATGTCATTAGGACATCTAGGCAACGGGACCGCCGTCCATGCTTGTTTTCTCCGTTGTCATCACGACTCTTGGGCTTGCGTTTCAGTCAGTAATTGGATTACAGTAAAGCCTGGTCACTTAGAACCAACATTGAGAGTGCTTCGATTCAAAAAGGACAAACACGTTCGAGTCATTACAATCAATTTATGTTAGGTTCTTTAAAGCGAATGCAAAGAGACAGCTTAATTCTAAATGTTTGCCTAGTACTATAAATTTAACCAAAGGAATTTGTATAACTTTCAACCTTAGCATTTATACCTGAAAAATAAGTCTCTTCATTATGTGGAAATGAAAACAGACAATTAGTTTGGTTGCAAAAATTGTATTGTTGTCGTTGAAATTTTCAGTCCTAGAAAAGTGAACCATGAAGGATAAGGACTATTCAATTAATATTGTACCACTGATTTTGAGGGGTTTTAAGTGAGATTCTGACTGTAATCTAAAACAAAATTTAAATTAAAAGAAGCATTTGTGGTGTGACTTGTGCACACACTATCATGAAAAAACAACTGTTCTGATATAGTGCATTAATTACAACCATCTCCTTCTGGTTAATAGAATATAGTGTCATAACCAAACAAAACAATAACAAACAATTCTTGGAGTGTACCGCTGTAAGATCCCCACAAGGAGTGTGCAACTCCAAGTATCCTACAAGAGAAGCATATTGAACTAGACTAACATGCTGACTCTACAATCGCCTCATGCACCGCAAAGTGTGTTGCCTAGGAAACAGCTATAAGAACATTCGATGTTGATAATGTCCCTTTTAAAACAATGTGAGTGTGTGTGTTTAAACCATTACTAATCACATTTTTCCCTTTACATGATAATAAACAACAACGGTTTTTGCAACGAATAAAACATATAGCATAGACAAGTGAGCTACCCACTAAAATAATACAAAATCCAACAATCTACAAATGTTCACACATGAGGAGAAAAACATTTGTCCTGTCTGTCAAACAGCCCAGGGGTTTGAGTATGGGTCAACAAAAGTACCAGTTAATCACACCTGCCTGCAGCTGACAGTCTGATTCCACATGACCACTGTGTAGCGTGATTCGACGCAGAATGCCATAGAAGGCCCTGAAACTAAGACATCATTTTGTGACCAAACGACTAACAGTGCAAAGGCAATTGTTTGCCTACTGACGCAAACTCGGGTTATCTCTGCACGGACAGGCTGGGAGTAATAACTGCAGGAGTGTCACGGTGAGGGGGTAATTGAGGGAGGAGGGATATGGATGCAGCGTGAGCATCTTTATTGCTTTATAGAGTCTTTGTAGTGTATTGAAGCTCTTCAGTTGGACTGAGATAAATAATGCTGTTTAAGATTGGGATCTTAAATACAGTTAGGGATTCATGGGTAAAGCGAAAAACATGTAGGCAATCGTTCCTAGGTTAACAATGCAAGTCATTTACATTCCCTTTTCTTTATGTTCCATATTCTCTTTCCTCGTACATTCTGAGAGACTGCTGTCTCCTTTCAGTTTCTTTTGGCCAGGACCGATATCATCAGGAAACATCCATCACGGGATCTAAAATTTCACATTTTACTGTCTCTTTCGAGTCTGTAGACAGACCCGAATGTTAACAGTGTAGAATTCCTGTGTGACTGAGCGGACATCAGAAGACTTGAATGGCGACTTCAGAGAGCTGCATGCAAAACAAGGACCAAGTAGTCCTAATCAATAGAGTGGAGTGAACCTGTCTCTTCCATTCTGGTAAGGTAGCCTGGTGCAAGTGACTCGTTAATCTTTTCTTTTTTGTGTGTGTGTGTGTATCAAACCACTCATTACATGAAACACAGAACATACAATAATATTAATCAGATTGCAGATCACAGTAGCCCCTGACTTGGAGTGTTTGTGGTTTGTTTCTAAGGAATTTGAAAGTCATGCCTCAGACACGCAGCGCCACAAGGTACGCGACCAATGTCTCCAACAGGCAACTTGAATAAATAATAGCAAGAAGGGTGGTACAGGGTCTAAAATGGAGCAACAAGCAGAAGGATAGTTGCTTCACTAAAGCTCAAGACATCACAATAGGTGAGAAGCACAGACACTCCCAAATGACAAGAAACAAAGAAAGGTTCCCTCGTTGTATTCAATCCTCTTCGGATTCTACTCCGCGTAATAGCAACGGGCTCTTCATCACCAACACCAGTCATATCCCGTCCAATGAAGAGGTCTGGCAAAAAGTATATGTGTGCTAATGTAGACTTACGTCGGGGTACATATATGGGGCTGACGCTGGATGGACAAGGGCATGAGTAAATGTGTCTGAGCGAGCATGTGTAGCCACGTGTGTTACACAATGAGCGGTCCGCGACGGGGATGCTTTGGACTCTGGCTATCCCTTGTCTCCACCCCTTGCTCCTCCAAATTGATATTACTGGTCGAAGCGTGATGAGGGAGGGGCTCCAAAACCGGCATGTAGCCCCCGAGATACATCAAACCTGAAAGCAAGATATAAAAAAAAGAGAGAGAGAAAGAGAAGCAACATCAATTCCGTAAACTGTCACCCCCTGGAGGCCACTGCACAAAACCATGGGAGTTGGATGGGAAGGCAAAGGATCTCCGTGGTCTGAGAAGGAGCATGCAGATCTATTCAGAAGGAGACTAGAAGACCATCCTACAAGAATGCAATGACCGTAGCGTTATCCCGTGACGTAAACGATAGATTTGAATTAGTCTTGCCATGCTTGTCCACTGCTGGATTAGACCATTGGGAGATGGGGAACGATTGTTGGTAATAGGTGGAAAAATATAGTAATTATATCATGTGACAGAAGGGGAAAGGTGACTGTCTTTAGGACTGTCCAACCACAAGAGGCCTCACAAAGCTTAAGCGCCAATCCTGGACCAGAACATTATTATTGATGTTACAATACAGTTGATTGATTGAGATTACGTCTCTACAGTACCAGTCAAAAGTTTGACTTGAAAGCAATAGTGCATCTATCTCTTTATACATATGTATAGATAAATATATACATATGATGGTCGAGGTTTAGTTGTAGCCCAGAGTGAACACGACTGTTTAGATTGCATTTAAACTACTGGGTTAGTGGCTCCTGGGTTTAAAGTAAAACCCTTGGAGGAGGTCTGGGACATCCAGAGAAACGAAAGAGAGAGACAGCCATCCCCTTAGGTGATAACATGCTGCAAATGTGTCTGATGCTTGGGGGAAGAAAACTAGGGCATGGTGCTTTAGTGCAAGGTAACGGTTGCCTTAAAAGGACCCTGGGCTTATAGTCTGGCCCGCCGTCTAGCCGTGACTCATACCTATTCCTCAATGTGCACTGGGCATGAATCCTCATCTGTCCGTCCGAAAGAGAGGGAGAGAGGGAGAGAGAAGACGAAACAGGAATACATCCGGGAGGAGGCAGAAGAACATGAGGCGATGGGAAACAGAGAGATAAGAGAAATACTTTTTACGGCACAAAAACACAATCCAACACACGACCATGTACAACACAGGACTAAAAGAGCGGGGAAGAGGGTTTGAGGGAGGAGGGATAGGAATAGGAGACAACGTGCTACTGCATTGATGAGACTCCACTGCTTCAGGGTTTGGACGACAATTTTCAGCATTGTCATGTTGCAGCGATAGAGACCGACTGTTTCTCTCAGTCAAGTATCAGTGATTATAGGCACCGAGCTAGATAACCAAAGCAGAGCACTATTCTCTCCAATAGCAGTAGCATCATCTGGCACCACAGGGGAAAGTATCAATTCAGCTGGGGAGGGGAGGGCGGGGGAGGGAGGAGCAGGGTCGAGAGAAAAACAAGGGAGGGGCGAGAGAATGAATTGCAGATGTTTGGCAAAGCGGCTCGGAGCTGGCACACACTGAACATGAACTTGAACTCTGGGATGGAACGGGCACGCCCGCGCGCACACTTACACAAGGACGTGGACTACATGCAACAGCACGAACATGGACAAAGATAATCCACTGACGTTCATCCATTTAGACCAGGCCTTTAAATGAGGGAATAGGGGGGCACGTACCCACTGCTGATAGGGGGATGAGCCACCACAACACCAAAAGGGTAGGGAGGAAGAGGAGGGCGACTGTGGGCATTTGTCCCTTAAGATGGAAAATCCTATACTATAATTGTTTACCATTGTCTTTGGTTTGGATTGAATTACGTTTAATAGGATGATCATATGATGCCGCACATCGATTGATTCTTCTGCTCCCAACCAACTTGTTTGTAAAGCCCCATCTACACTTTGCCTCTCTGCCTCAGTTAGCTCACTCTCATCACTTTTTAATTCTGCCTCTGTCCTCCACCCTAAGCTCAGTCCAAAACTCTCATGCCTAGTCGTCAGCTCTCATTGGTCCATGTTTGGTAGATTGCCACTCACCGGCGAATCGGCTGTCGGGAGCCTGCTCATTATCCAACCCCAAAGAGGGCGTGTCACAAAGAGCGATGCCCTGATTGTTATTGGCCAACTCTGGACACCTGCTCCGCCCACCTGTAAGCGAGGGCAAAGGTCAAACAAGAGCAGCCAGGCACAGCAGGGAGGAGGAGAGGAAGTGGTGGGGTTTGGATCAGAGGAAAGAGGTGACGTTGGTCACTGGGTGGTCATATTAGATTATTATCATTGGGTGGCGGAAGGGCTGAGGTCAAAGATGGTATGCCATTTCTTTAATAATTAGGAAAATCCATATTTCTGTACTCTTTAACATGACCAAATAGTGAGTAATTTGTGCGCATGCTTATGCCTCTTTGTGTTACACTCATGGATTCGCAGCAAAGAAAAGGTGCATGTTATAAAATGAAAGCCGGCACACAGGGCCTGAGCAGATGCACACGCATGTGCATGCAAACATAAACTACACATTGTTCAAATACTGCAGCACAGCATTGTTTTGGTGCTGTATGAATACAATATTTGAAGTCCCATTGATTTATTGGTTCATTAGGAACCCCTCTAGTACCCAGATTACCAAAGAACTACAGGAATGTAGACACAAGTGTTACCCCGCTAATGACACACACACTCTCTCACACACACACACACACACACACACACACACACACACACACACACACACACACACACACACACACACACACACAATCTCCATCAAAAGGGCAAGGACATACACTTTATTACATCAGCATCCCTTCAACCTGACCTGGGAAAGAAAGTGGCGAGGAGGAAAAATGGACAAATAGACTCTTACTCCCACACACAGACACAAAGACACAAATATACACACAAAAGGGGCCTGTGACATTCAGCGTGTAACAGCGCAGATGGAGTGGGTGCAAAATCGCCTGTCATTCTGCCATTAGTACAACAGTGCAAGCAGGTTGCATAAAGTTGGAACATTCTAATGATGTACAAGCAAACAAGAAAATCAACCTACATTTACAGTACAGTACACTGACCAACATGCATTCATCTAACAAGGCCATGCATTCAATCACAATGGGACATGAGAATAAGATGAAAGGATAAGCTATTGCTAAGTCCTTGAAGTTATAAAAGAATGTCGTCACATACTTTATCATTCCTTGAACATGAAAAAAAACTATACAAAATGGGAATATTTGTAGGCTTTATTGATGGGCAGTACAGACTAACGATCATATAGAGTTTGGTGAACAACCTGGCTTGCATCGTTTCTTTTTACATGGCTACAAAATGGTGTGTGCAGAAAGGGGCCAGGGTTGGAAGGGGAAAGTAAGCTACCATACTCACCCCTTTCATGAGATGGAGAGGGGCAGTCCTCCTCGGTCACGTCATTACCCTGGAAGAGAGAGAGAAAGAGAAGTAGAGAGAGAGAACACAGACAGCGACTAGTCTGAGTATCAACAGGAGAAACGCGCGGGGGGCCATGTGGCTTGCGCCCCCATGTGCTTTCCCCTCACCTCAGAGTCCTGCTCCTCGGACACCACCACCGAGTAGTTCTGCTCCGTGGGCTCCTTGGGAAGCTCCTGAGTGGCAGAGGTTAGAGTTAAAGAGGGACTAACAGTCCACCACAGTGTCAACTCCCCGACCCCGGCCTCTCCGGTGTGACCTCCTCACCCCGTCCTGCTGCGAGGGTCCTCGGCTCTCCATGGGCGCGTCCTGAGTCTCCTCCCCCTCGCCGTCGCCCCCCTCGTCCCCTTCGGGCTCGCCCTCGACCCCGGCCAGGTAAGACCCTGACATGGAGGACATGGTGTCAGTGCTGACCTGGGAGTGCTGCGAGTGGGACGATGCCATGGACATCACTGACTGGGCCAGACTGCTGCTCACTGGGTCTGAGAGAGGGAGACATTGGTCATTCACGCTGGCCCCCGCGGCCTTCCGTGTGGGAGTGTTCCCAACCGTGGAGCCTGATGCCAGAGTACCTTGTTCGGTTTGTGGTTGTTTGTGGATATTATGAACTGTGTGCGTATGTGTGTGTGTGTGTGTGTGTGTGTGTTGTGTACAGTCTTACCTTCAGGGGAGGTGATGGTGGAGGATAGCGGCGTTCCAGTGCAAGAGGAATGGTCGATGGCTCCAGACGAGGAAAGGGTCAGGTTCTCACTCTCGGGGGTCACCCCGCACTGTAGAGAGGAAAGCGCAGTGAGAAAAGTGTGCACACGCTCCCACACACACACACACACCACAGAGTCCGGGCAGTGAAAGCACCCACCTCCTGTTGGTCCACGGCCAGTTTGCGGCGGCAGGCCTGAGCCTCTGATTCGCTGCAGGACTTTTCATCCTCCTCCTCAGGCAGAACAGAGGAATTCTGAGATAGAGACCTGTAACATGTAACATACGGCATAACTGAATACACATAGGCCATTTTCTCTTCTGCGCCCATACCTTATTGCGGGTGACATCTGTCAACCGTGTGGCGTGTGTGTGTGTGTGTGTGTGTAGTGTTTTTCACTGTGTTTGTCAAATAACATTTACCCGCGGGAGCCTGAATGTCCCCTCACTGCCCCCTCCCCCTCACTGCCCCCTCCCCCTCACTGCCCCCCTCACCTCCATGTCCCTACAACTCACTTTGAGATGCTCTTCTTGAGTTTGAGTCCCTGGCTGGAGTTGGAGTTGTCCAGAGGAGAGACCGAGCGCGCCGGGGTAGGGTGGGTCTCGTTGCCGTACGGGGGCAGGGCCCCAGAGACGTGGCCCCCTGACAGGCCCTGGAGAGGGGGTGCTGAGGGGGACGTGCTCAGGGGTCCGTTCAACGCCTCCAGGAGGGACACAGCTTCGTAGCCCGGGGGGATATGTTCTGACGCCTAGGGTAAAGGTACAGCCAGTTAATAAGAGCCCTCCCAGACCAGAGAGACACACGGCCCCTCCTGGATGTCCACGTATGTGTTGTGCTTGGCTGTTACTCTACACGTCAGACGATCCCACGCCTGTCGGAGCAATATGTGTCATCTTCCCGCATTATTATATGAGCGTATTGTGTAACAAGTCTACACATGCATGTATGTTTATGTGTACACAGTACACACGCCTGTGTACAGTGTCGTGTAGCTGGGCTGTACCGAGTGTTCCTCGGAGTCCGACGTCTGGGAGGTGATGACAGGGTTGAAGCCGGCCGGGGAGAGCGGGCTCAGCTTCTTCCTCATGGCTCGGATCTGCAGCAGGGCTCGGAACGCTGGCGGGTGGGAGAAAAGACACGTCATCCCAAAACGCGGACGGACCGAAAAGTGCTCATATGACCCTCGTGGGGGCCCCTCGGAGACGTAGACTTACGTAGTCTACAGATGGGGCAGCAGTTGGCCTGGTAGCGCAGTGTGTCGGCGCAGGCGTTGCAGAGACACAGGTGCCTGCAGGGCAGGATGAGGGTGTCACGGACGTCTGAGAGGCACACCACGCACTCGGCGCTGTTGTCGCTGATCTCGTCGTCCGCCACCTGGACACATGCAGAGTATTCATCGAGAGTGTCATGGAGGTGCTAGGTGCCAGCCGGGGGGGAGGGGGTTATTATCTTAGGGTGCTACCGCTTTGGTGGGCTTCTCGCGTCAACGTGGCCGTGCTCACCTTTGATTCCTGGCTGTTGTATTTGTTCTCGATCCCGTAGATCTCTTGCAGCAGGTAGCTTACTCCGTCCACCTGGGCGGCAGGGAGAAAGTAGTGAGGGAGATGACGGCGCTAAAGTCATGTGATCGATAGCCAAGGCTCATAGGAGGCGGGACGTGAGAACGGTGAGGCGTCGGCATAGCAACGGTTCCTCTATGGACAGTACTCACCACTTGCTTCTGCTTCAGGGGTTTGACGCAGAAGCTGCCATCCATGTGCTGTCCCAAAAGAGATGCATTCAAATGACATATTCATATTCAGAATTCAGGATGACAAAATTGTTAATGTAAATGGCTTTCAATGCCTTACCTTCTCAAAGGTAGCCAGCAGCACATGGGAGTGGCCCATGTGATCTACGAGACAATTATTTTATTTTTTTAAAGACTTAATAGACATGATTTACTTTCAGAACAGACTGGTGAGTGTAAGAGAGATGTCTTCCTCACCTTCTCCTTCATCGACCACAGCCTGCACTACCATGGGGAAGACCTCCTTGTCCATGTCAAACAGTAACTAAGGGGGGGAAAAAGCGTTTATTACTCTTGTTCGAGAATAAGCTACTCGAGGCCAGGAGGCGCTGGCCTTGAACGTGCGCGGTAAGGTGGGGGAACCAACCTCCTCGTCAGCCCATTCCGTCAGGTTGACAGAGTGGGACGGCAGGCAGAACTGCTGGCTGACGCCCCTCTTAAAGTGCACCGTCTCGGACTGGAGCGAGCTGTCCTGGGGCAGGTAACTGGCGGGCAACACAGAGGAACGCCGTTAGACAGACGTACACGGCGCGGCGTCCAACGGCAACCGCTCGCAGAACGACTTTAGGAGCGCTTACTCATCCTCCCTGACCCGTCACGATTGTCAGGCGAGGCGCCTGCTTACATTGGCACTCCGCTGTGGAACTCCTCGATGGCCTGGTAGTAGATGGTGATGGCCACCTGCGTGTCCGCATCGAAGGTGAACTCGACGTTGTAGCAGGCTCGGCTCTTCCCCGCCGTCTCCTCACCGGGCAGCTTAAGATCCTCGCTGCAGCTGTGGGAGGGAGTTATGGAAGGGAGGGCGGGAGGGAGGGAGGGAATGCGAACGGCGGCAGATGAAGAAAAAGGAGATAAATCATCTGGAAACACGATGAACATCCGACATCTCCTTTAACACGTTTAGCGTGTTTGCTGTCCAGCAGAACAACGTCGTTAGTAAGCTGCAAATAACCCGTCAGACGGAAAAGGTCAATGTGTCAGAAGGAGTGCGTGCATGCAAGATGGATGTGCTTACCGTACAAGCCGGAGGGTGTCTTTGCGGATGTTTATGAGGCTCCGTAATGTCTTCACTGGTTCATGGGGTGGAGGGGCAGCGTACGGGAACTGCACAAACAATCACAGAAGGCCAGTTACAAGACAAGTTTCGGACAAAGAGCATTAAATCGGTTAACGTTTGGGTCTAGTTTTTACCACTAGATTTGATAAACATGTAGAGCATGTCTGCTTGCACTAAATGACTGGCACATTGTGGTCCTGAGAAGGAATTTAAAACCTTCTCTTAATAGTCTCTTTACAGGACCAAAGATTTATCAGAACAAACTATGGCTCCATAGGTTACGAGGAAACAAAGCATACCACCAAGTGCAAGGATAAGAATCACCCTAACGAACCTAAAGCACTGGTTATATTTTCTATCCCTCAGCATTTACGGTCCCACATGTATGTTCTTAAGGTACAAGTTGCTGACTGTGTGTAAGCAGAGACTGCGAGACTGGAGAGCACAGTGAGGGTCTGTGGAGAAGGAACTTCCCGTCCAGGGGAGGAGGATGTGGTTAGATACCCCCACAGTGCCACCCCTCATCTGGGCCTGGAGGACGGGGCACTGACTGAAATTCTTACCCCTTTAGGTGTGCGTGTGTGTGTGTGTGTGTGCGTGCGTGTGTGTGTGTGTGTGTGTGTGAATGGCACAGTATTCAGTGTTATTACACATCTGCGCCCAGCAGGAGCCTTTCCTGTAAACCTCACAGACACACTAACACACTGATACACTCCACAACAGATGCTGAAAAGCAGCATTTATTGAAAAAGTGTGGAGACTAAAGTGTTGGTCTCAAACACCTCCCTTAAAGACATAAGAAGACATTGCAATATCAACAGTTCCATCCATCTGCTCGTGTCAGGTCTCCGCCGTACTTATTTTTTCTCCAATGTTTGGCAATGTCATGTTGAAGTCTTTATCTTCTTCCGCTATCCTCATACCACCAGTGCACTCTCCCGATGAGAAGTGTGTGAATCTTTACAAAAGCAAAACCCGAACGACATGTGTGGCCCTTAGACTGGATCAATAAGAATGGATAAAACATTCCCCTCACTCCCCTCCCCTCCCCCTTCCCTAATATGCCTATGTATTACAAACAGTAAGCCGGTCTCTAAATCCACAACATTCCCTGTCACTATGCTTATAAAGACATCAAGCAGTCCTTCGACAGAGACCGATTGGAACACAAAACACTAAAATTTAAAAAAACAATCAACTATAAAACGTCATGTCACAGATAACCCCTCAATATTCTGATTTGGGTTTGTTGCGTTCGTTTTCATTCTTTGAAATAACAGGTTTCATAAATACTCAAATGAAATAGGCTTTTCTATAACATGAAAATGTATTTTAATTTTTATGAAAGAGAGGCAGAGAGGGATATTTCCTTGAGCTAGTCTGTGCCTCTGCAGTGCCATCTGTTCCAAAACCAACAGAAATTATATAATGCTAGGGGATAATAATACGCCGTTGCACACATACAAAGACACATGCGCCCGCGCACTTGAGAAGACAGTCAACATTTCAGTAAAAAAAAAAACCTGTGGGCAACAGAAGAGATTGCAGACGCCTCCATAGTAGGTCTCTAAAAAAAATCTATTGTAACAAGAGCCGCACTCAATGGAAGCACAACACTAAAAGGACATGGAGGGATGAGGAACCCAGCCTAGACACATCTAGGAGTAGGATAATCCATGGCCTGGGAATGACATCACGAGGCCAGGCACACCCTGAAGACTGCAGTCTGGAGGTGGCAAAATGGATGATGTAGCTCTACTATGAGCTTCCATTTGTCTGACCTTCACACGCCAAATTAAAATATAATTAACACAGAGAGGCTCAGCTGGGCCAATGTCAACCACAAAGAGAGCACAAAAGACAATTCATTTGGGCAATGATTCTTTTCTTTGTCTCAGAATCTCAACCCTTCAGATGGTGTAGAGGAGAAGGAGTAGCGTTACTGTAGTCTGAGAACACGTACCGCCACTGGTCTTGTTCCCAGGAAATTGAGGTCTGTGTTCTCGCCGAAGAGGTAGCCTTCTGGGTGGGTCGAGTCAAACTTCTCTCCACCCATGATGAAGTGGCTAGCAAAGTAACTTCCTGTGGGGAAAGGAAGTTCAGGTAAGGAATACAAGACAGGATACAAAAAGGGTTTGTCAGTGGCCCAGAGAACAATGGGCTGGACAAACATTTGCAAAACAACCTTGGGGTCTCTCCAGAATAAGCCTTGTTATTGTCAGGTTCGTGCTGGGTATGATTACACGTAAAGGTGTCATTATTTTCCCACAACCATAGAGTGAGCTAATCTCATAATGTCATATGCAGACCTGGTGCCAAGCCCCTCAATGACTGTGCAGTAACAACATCCATCTAAAGTCAAGTGGATGTATCACTCACCAGAGTTAAGTAGAATCCATTTTAAATGTTTCAATGCAAGATATATATTTTTTGAGAAGCACTGCTATACTACACTGCATGATCAATAAACATACTCTTCATCTATACAGACATTTGTCTTCTGTGCAATGCCAGTAATTTTAAGACCATTATGATATAGTCCTTACTCCCCACACACAAACTATATATTTATATAGATACAGAAAGGCCAAATACAGAAGCCTAGTAGCGAGCTTCCCTCAATTAAGTAGAATTTACATGTGAAAGGAAAGTAGGGCTCTCGTCATATCGTACATATAAAAATATGTACTGGGCTTGAAAAGATGTACACCCTAACACCATGACCAACTCAGTCAAAGGTTGCTGTGGAGGTGTTGGGGAGCAGGATCTCGTCTTTCCCCTTGCCCTGCAACCCTTTGAAGGAGCTCAGTATACGGAATGATGTGAAATGCGCTGGTATACATTCAATAAGAATTTAAAAAAGGAGAATATACATCTCAAAGCGATTGTGTATAGGGCAATTCAAACACCCCCAAGTACAACAACAAGGTTAGGCCTCAAGTCAGACAACCGAGGTTGTGGTTAGATGCAGTGGGACAATTTACAGACCACTAAACTACTCTTCAACCTAGGCATTATGGCTGTTCCTTCCAATGCGGCTGGGTTTAACCTAGTCAGGTGTCAATATTGGATCCACCCCAGTAGCCTACCTGCTTCCTCTGCAGATCTGCCCTAGCCAAAAAGTAATAGGAAAGGTTTATGATCTGTTTAAATTACCAATTAATGCTTCACTAATTATACGAAGGATATATTACATATTAAGGTATATTCCTTAATATAATATATTATATTAAGGAATTATTTAAGTCTGAGCTCTTTTCAGAGTATTCTTATATTTATTGCCCAAGACATGCTGTGAAACTGAGTTTCAGCAGTCAAACGCTAATTAGGTAGATCACAATAATTTGATGAAGAACATTTAAAACATGTCACGTGCACACATCCTTATTTTCTAATTAACAATTGAGATAGATTAACTGAGAAAGATTATATTGAAAGAGCTTTTATTGGAAATAGTAGCAATCTACCATCATCTACAAAAATGGCAAATCTGTGCCTACCGTCTTTTCCTCTCACTTACCAGATTTCGGTGGATAACGGTACACCGAAGTGGACGGAATATCCACTTCTTCCACACCTACATTTTGCCTGCTTGTCAAAGCTCCCATTTCCAATTAAATACAAGCCTAAATTAAATAACATAACACTAAACATGCGCCTTTTAAAATCCTCTTCATTCCCTGACGATCAATCCAGTCCGCACTGCCATTTTCTTTTCTATTTGTGTCCAAAGGCCCTCTGCCTACGGCAGGCGGCTCTGTTTTGTGAACGTTCCGGGGATTAGTTGTTGTTCTCGCTTATTAAACCTCTCATGGAACTGGCGATTCGAGTCCAGTTGTGAACCGAAAATGCATTAACCAGATCTTATTAGCAGCCAAAAACTGTCATTTTGTGACGCAACGGTTTCCCGAATGCGGGACAGTTGCCAGTCAAACAGTATCCCGCATTGAGTATGTTGCAAACTACAACGTTTTGCCCGACATCGTTCACAAGCGCTGCTATTCTTAGGCCACCAGTGGATGCTACCGATGGCTATCGATGATCTCTTTCTCTCTTCTCTTGCCCTGTCAAAGACTGTTTCTACAGCTACCCATGACGTCAGGCACAAATCCGGACTGCGGGTTTTGCGCAGTCCTATGGCATGAGACGCCCGGCGCATATATTGTGACCTTCCTACCAGTTGGACGCTTCCTACTCATGAGGGTAGGAATTTTTTCAGTAGGCTACATTGACTGAATTATATAACTGCAATGCAGTAAGTCTTCCCAAAAAAGGAAAATCATAATAAAACAGACAGTAGGTTTTCAACTATTTTCTTCTCATATTTGACACAAATTTAGACCAATTTAGAAACCAGCTATCGAGGGCATAAGATAGGCCGATATTTAATATCTGAGGCGGAAAGTCCGAGCGCTACTGAAACATATTGTAGAGCACACAAATCGAATGTGTGGCAACATGCTGTTTTCTTCACTGAATGACAGATACAATGTACATATTTGCGTATACAGCTCCAACCCAGAAGGAGGCGACGCTCTGGATAAATAACCTGGATCTCACTAACTTTCTTTCACGAAACCATTCTCGCGATACTAATGCAAAGAGTTTTTGTACGCGAGTATTATTGCCGCCATTTCACGTATAACTGAGCGACAACGTTGTAGTAGTCGTGTCGAGGGTGTTGGCCGTCTTATTGTATGTATGAAAAGCTCAAAGTATTTTGTATTAATACAATTTAGATTATAAAATCCGTATTCCAGCAAAGGTTGATTGTGAGGTTTGTGAATTAATTTAGCCAAGGAGCGAGAATGAGTTACGGAAGGCCTCCGCCTGATGTTGAGGGAATGACCTCACTTAAAGTGGACAACCTGACTTATCGGACCTCGCCCGAAACTTTACGCCGAGTCTTTGAGAAATATGGCCGGGTAGGCGACGTTTACATCCCCAGGGATCGATACTCTAAAGAAAGTCGTGGCTTCGCATTTGTTCGATTTCACGATAAACGTGACGCTGAGGACGCGATGGATGCCATGGATGGGGCCTTGCTGGACGGACGGGAGCTGCGAGTGCAGATGGCGCGCTATGGTCGGCCACCAGATTCACACCATGGGCGTAGAGGTGGCAGTGGGCCACCTCGTAGTAGACATGGCGGTGGATACGGGCGCAGAAGCAGAAGGTAGAGACCACTGTAGCGCACGTGAATTATTTAGCTTGCTTCTATGTCAGTGCAACTGTAGGTCTACACGAGCATTAATTTACACCTAACCGTTTCTTTCAGTCGATCTGCCAGTCCACGCAGGCGCAAGCGTTCCAGGAGTAGAAGCCGCTCTCGCTCCAGAAGCCGCTCCCGGTACAGCCGCTCCAGGTCCAGATCATATTCCCGGTCCAAGTCTAGAACTCCGCGGAGAAGCAAGTCCAAGTCTCATTCGAAGTCGCGATCCCGCTCAAAGTCCAAATCCCGGTCCAAGAGTCGAACGCCAGCTTCCAACAGGGGGTCTAAATCCAGATCAAGATCCAAAAGCAGGCCCAAGTCTCCAGAGGACAACGGAACAGAGTCTTGAACCCAATGAACCCAGACACGGTACACAGGAGACGGGTACTTAACAAATGGAATACTTTTAACAGGCAATTGGCTATGACATAGCAGTAGTTCCGCTAAGTAGCCAACATGTCACTAATAATGTCACGTTATATAACTGTTGACCACTTGAAAAGTAAATCCATAAAAACAGTCAATTGAAAACAATGTCCATAACAGACAGGGCAGTCAAAGTATGGCAATTCCCTACCCGGCCCTGTGTTTCTGGCCATCAGTTTAGATTTGTCCTGAAGCACAACTAAACTTCTGATCTGGGGCTTATGTAATGCTGCAAATGTTGATACTAGACTTACTAATGATTTAGATGGGGTACCTCCGACATTTACCTAAATGTGGAATTCTTTCCTCCAAGCTGCGGAGTCCTGGTTGAAAAGAGAGGAGTTGGGGTTTTGGCAGTGTGATAGCAGTTAGTGTGTGACCCATCCATGTGACCTGCCTGTTGCTGAGGGTGATGGCAGTTGCTATGGAGCAGGTCGCCATGGCGGTGGTTCGACCTGTGAGTGTATGAGGTGGTGTGGTGAGGTATGTTCATCACAGAATCAGACGGACACACAGAACACATTGTACCTGTCTGTGACTGTTGTTCCCCTGATCAGTCTTAAAAGAGATGAACTCAAGGTTTGTTTTAAAATGTGCCTTGTGTGTTAAAATAAACTATTGCCTTTGCTGAATACAGGGTCTAGGGTGACCTCGGAACGAGAACTCGTCTGCCAAGCATTGTATGGCCTTCACAAGTGCTTGCTAGTGTACATTGTCGTCCACAAAAAATACAGTTTACATTCTGTTACTAAAATATAATCATATTTCTTCACAGATATCTGATCAAGTCTACCATGGACACTGGGCAGAATCTAACTGGAAGGAATTCCTGTACCCACTGACATCAAACCAAAAGGTTGTTGGAATTTGGTCTCAAATGTTTTAAATGTGTATACTTTCAGTTGCCTCATAAAACTCCTGTTAAAATGCATGTTGAAAGGAATTTTCATGTAAAAAAGTTTCCGTATTGGCAATTATTTATTTTGTAATAATTTTAGTTGAGCTTTTTGATTTATCTGAAATGTTGAGTTGTGCAGATATGATGGGAAAACTCATAAACCTCTTTCATACTCAGTTGTCTTTCCAAAGGTATGTTATGACAATTTTTGTGTGTACGCCTTTGTTTTTGACAGGTTTATGTATAATTACACCAAACATTTTTGTACAGTATTACGGAAATTGGACCCTCTAAGAAAATACACCAAGCCATACAGTTTAGGCAATGAGATGTTAAATTTTTTTCTACATCTAATAGTTATGCTCCCTTTTCTTTAATTTTTTTTTTTCACTCAATACATATACCTGTGATTCTAACTCTCTCTTTTGTGTATCTTTTGTGCACTAGGCGCAGTTGTGTAGCAGTTGAATATCACTGGTTAGCTGTTAAAGTGCGGTGCAGTGGTGAGATGGTGTGGCGTGTTGCGGTGCTGAGTGCCCGGTGCTGTTCTGGGGCTCGACCCTCCGCTGCTGTTGTCCGGTTTGTAAAATCACAGCTGTGGCAAAGAATTGAATTTTTGGGATTTATTTTTTTTTATTTTTTTTATTTATTATTTTTTTTTTTTTTAAATCATCTCCTCCCCCTGTTTCAATAATGCTTTTTACTCCATCCCTTTTCCCTAAACTGGTTTTACACCCCCTCCCTCAGAGTTGGTAGTGCCTGATAGTCTGCTAGGAGTCAAAAGGTTTGTTGGGCTCCACTCTATCATTCCAGTTGCTTAATTACATAAATATGTACATGCTATGTAAACCCTCAAATGACTTGTAACTGCTTCAGTTGAAAATGAAGTATATTAAAATCTTTTAAGATAACCACATGTTTCTTATTTATTTTCTGCCGAGTCATTAGCAAAACAAGCTATCTTTATCTTATCCTTGCAATATTGGAAAAATTATTACATCACTTATGGCTGTCTTGTGTTTTCTTAAACTGTTAGTTCTACCAGAAGCAGAAATTTAAACGTCTTTGTTGAAAAACGCAGCCACATGTTTACAGGCTCTGTTCATAATAAAACCTGCAACCATCAAGAAGTCTAGACTAAGATCTCAGAAGAAATGTTGAACACTGACTTCAAAATTGCATTGGATATCATAGGCAATTGAAAGTTTACCTTTTTATCTATACTATGCGGCATGGCTTCAAGCTGTAGCAGCTATCATAGTCCTTCGACTCTGTTGGCTGTGCAAACTGTTCCCTGAAGCGATTACCCGCTAATTAGAAAGACTTAAGAATGTGATGGTCTGGCTGTTTGAACTGTGTTTATATAAGAGGTCTGTTTGGCAAGTGATGAAACGCTAACCCGAGTTGAGAGAAGCGTCTGTCTTCATAGGATGTGACGTAGAGCTTCAAGTGATCCTGCGCTGTATTTACGCAACGTAAATATTTCCAATTGACTCGGCTACAGTCTACAACATACTGTAACTCTTGGCCAGTGATTCGACAGCCGCCAGAGACCTTGGCCTGCGTGCTTAGAGAAGTATTTCTTATTAGCTGCAAACTAAGGAAAACTTCAAGACAAGAGGACACAACAATATAATGGATTTAACTTTCGTATTTACAGCCGTTGTAGTCACGCTTCTTGCTATGGTTGTGGCAACAACATTATTCAGCAGGTCATCCACTGTTGTGGATGAGAAAAGCATCTCTATAACACAATCAGGACAAGTGGAGAGAACGTTACATCGGACAGGTTTGTTAGGAAATGGGGCAGAGAAAAGTAAAAGTTATGCTAAAACACAGAAATCTGAATGTAAATCGTCGGAAAGGAAAGCTGATCAAGTTGCAGATAATCGTGAAGAAGGCACCCCAACAAAGGTTGAGTTTAGTGCCCGCAAAACCCATTTTGAGGTAGGCTTCATGTTAACGGTGAAATAATAGACGGTATAGCGTTTTATTCACCTTGCCACAGGTCTGAACGTCGAGGTTGTCTGTCTGTCAGATTATACTGGTATTATGGCCTATAATAAGATATCCGACGAAGCCAGCGTCTAACGGCTGTAAGCTTAAGCAGAGAAGGTCCCTGATTTGTACACACGTTTACAATTCAAAGCAATGTATTTTATGAACTCAGTACTAGTGGCGTCGAATAAAATGGCCACACCATAAATGCATTTTTTATAGTTCAGTGAACAGTTAAACTTCTCAAATACCCCTAGCCCTTCTGGCGTTTATAAGTCTACCTTGCTGTATACTATGATAGCAAGGACTGAGGTGTTAAGTCAGTAGAGGGAATAGGGACACAAGGGAGGGAGGACCATGGCCTGAACATGAATATGTGGCACTCGGGGATCTAGGTGACAAATCAACATAATAGAAAATGGAATAAGAAGCACGAGCCTGAAATTATAGCCTTGTGTTGCTTAAAGCAATTTATCTGCATATTCTGCATCAGATTTTAGACATACTAAATGGCTTTTACACATTTCAGTGGTTTAAAGATGTGGTTATTACATGTTAAACTTCCTTACTTGTGGGGCAGTTATATTTAATATGTACCTGTGCATGTTTATTTTTTTATAATGTGACAGGTGTCTTCTCATGCCAGACCACCTACTGCGCAAGCGATGGCACCAAGCAAGAACTGTTCCTCCTCATGTTTCGCTACTGATAAGCTTCAGAGATCGATCTCTAAGGAAATTACCTCTGATCCTGACCCATCACTAGAGGATCTACCAGGGAGAGGGCATGGGTTCATGGGGCTGTCTGAAAAGGAGCTTCTGAAGTGTGCTTTCTCTGACCGTCAAACTGATGGAACCATTCTGAGGAATGGAGATGATGGTAAGTGCTGGCTGCCATGGTCAAAGACATTTTTAATCTGTATGATGGGGTGCGTAATGTCCTCTGCATCAATTCCCAGAGAACGTGGTGTTGTTCATATGTAATTACAGGATAGGGATTTAGTCACATTATTCCTATTGAGCCAGAGACTGATTTCCCATCATCCTTTACCAGCTTTTGACCTTCTGCAAATTTTGAATTTGACATTTACTAATTTCTCTTTACAGATATTTGTGAATCAGATCTTAACAACACTTCCTTGAAATATATCCCTGGAATGCTGCGGGCAAAACAAATGGAAAAGCTAATGACCAGAGAGGAACTGAAGGAGGAACAGAGGTTAGTGAAAGGGTCTTGGCATTCAAGCGTAGCTCACATAGGAGGGCAGGAGCCAAAAGTTGTCACCTTGTCGGGTTACGTCAAATGTTTGGAACACTGGGTTCAATCCAGACTTCACTTTTTAATACCAAGAGTGCTTGAAACGCGGACAAAACCATAAGACTTAAAACCTTTATAAATGTATTTTTGTTTATTTAGCAGCCTACTTTACAGACAGCCTCAGAGCAATTGGCCTCTAACTAAACTCCAAGCTTTGCTTTGCTAATCTTGAGCTGTGTGTGCGTGTGTGTGTGTGTGTGTGTGTGTGTGTGTGTGTGTGTGTGTGTGTGTGTGTGTGTGTGTGTGTGCGTGTGTCTCAAAATGGAGCATAAAGAGATCATTGACCTTTAATTGCTTTTGAATAACATTGCTGCCTTCTGCCCTGTCTGCTCTTCTTCCCACTAACCCTATACATTTCCTCACCCTGTCTGTTTGAGTTTGTTGACATTATTGATTAGCTTTGGTGTCCCCAAAGGTTTAGAAAAATCAAGGATTTGGGATCCACAGAAGCAGCAGTAATTAATATGGGCCATTGAGGGGATCAGTTTATTTCTGGAATAAAGAAAGAAACTGCATGATTTGCATGAAAAAGTGACAACTTTGTAATAAAAAATAAATAAATAATGAATGTTTGTTGATTCATGGGAAAGATAAAAAGGAGTGAAACAGAAATTGGGAGAATACATAATAGGCCAGTTAAATATCTACCTGCTTTGTTGATGCAGGATAGAGTTCTTTGTGTGTCTCAGGCAAAGGATTTATGTATGTGGATACTTTGTTGACCACTATGTGACACTGTTTGCCAAAGGTAAATAACGTGCTTGTTGTTTTCGCCAACGCAAAGACCATTTGGTATATAATAAATTAAGTATGTCAAAGTAATATATATATATATATATAGATAGATATTTATATATTAAAGTAAATATAAAAATAAATACATTTAACCTTTGACATGCAAACGTAATTTTGAATAGAGTCAACACACATTTTGTAGTTCTGTGTGTATTTAGCTCCATTATCTTGCTTTGTTTGGGTAGGATTTTTTAGGTTTGCTTTAGCTGGCAGTTTGTTGGATTGGCTGTGTTCATGTCTGTTGTGGCTGGCTATTTATTTTGAAGCTCTTTGCCGTGACAAGTCTTTTACCACTCGAGAAAGGGCACATCAATCTCCTTTTGTAGCAGATTAGCAAACCCAAGGTGGCAGTTGGGGTAGAGTTAAGAGGTGAAGCTTTATTATATGTGGTGGATTTGGATTCCTGATGATGTCCGTTTGAATATATACGTCTGTTCTAAGGGTCCAAAGGGAACAGCTGACGGCAATTTTCCAGTTGTTGAGGGAGAACCAGGACACATTTGGAGAAGTATCCGAGGGAGAAGTGGAAGAGCAGCTGAAACTTTACTCTATTTGATGCTTTTCCTAAACTACATCACTTGCTCACTTAGACACTTATCTCATTCTATTTAAAATTATTCTAATAACATTATTTAAGATACAAAATTTGACAAACTATATACATTTTTGTGTTACTAAATCAAGCACTTGTTAAGAGAGAACACTCTTATAATATAACATTCACTTGAAATGACTCTTGTTTAACTGTCCTTCAGTAAACATTCTAATAAAGGATTCTTTATATTTGTTTTATACACTGGTAAACTCAATAAATGTGGTCAAATTGGTATTAAATTGTTTTGTCTTGTTTCTTCTAGATTTTGTTCTACCATAGCTGTGCAACTACGGGTGTGCTGGGTGGATTACTCGGAGAGTAGTTTTATTTGTTAGTGATTCGATTCTTGTGTGATCTAATGATTTGGGGATTTTATTTTTGGGTTACTTGGGTTACTAGCATAATGTTTTATCAATAAAACATAATTCTGTACCCTCAAAAATATAACAACACACATTTTCCAAGCAAAGAAAGCTGTATTGTACTTTAAGTTTCATGGTATGTTTAAGGCAGTTGAATATTTTTGCATAGACATATTTGATCACGATCAGCAAACATTAGACAACTGTGCAAACCAATTGCTCAAACACCGCTAGTGACTTTTTTTTGATCACCATACAGATAAATGTCTTGTAATTTGATTTGAGGAAGCTATCAAAGTAGTTTTACATGACTACATGTGTAATTTTACAGTTGATTGACTTGTTTTGGCGTGAATTATTTGCCCCATAATGTCAGATTGTTTTTATGTTTAATCTTCCGTTTCCTAGTTGGTAGGCCATTTGGAGTGACCAAAAGTAAAGAATCTTTTTAAGTCTTGACACTTAACCAGCTATTTTTTGTATCTTGGTGTTACTCAGAAACATGTTCAAAAGACAAATGTAAAGACCTTTGATTACATTGAGAGATTTTTTTGAACAGTAAATTTTGTTTTTAATTTAATTAACAAAAGGACATTCACTGTGTTTAACAATTTACAAGTATATATTCTGTAGAATATAACTAAAATTAAAATCCAATGATTTTCTATTGCCTGTAGTCTCTGTACATGTTTTGCATATTTATATATGCTTTTTGAAAAATAGAGTTGACTGTGAATACCATGCTATATATATAGAGGATCAATTATTATGGTAACGTAAGGTGAACATTAAAGAAAGAAAAAGTGGAAACGTTTTTATACAACATAGAAAATAGTGATTTATTTTTGCTTGGGTGAATTCATTTATAGAACACCTAAATCTTTATCAATTTATTTGAAGTGGTTTAAATAGTAAGGTGTGGACTGTGCTTTATGTGTTTGAGTCACACCTCAGACTCACTTGGCAGACACAAGGCAGTTGTCAAAGAAGGCTGAACACAACTTCGCAGATATTTTTTCTTGGCATTAAGTTTGTCATGGAAGCAAGACTTTTGAAGAAGTGTTTTGCTTTGTTGGTTATTAGTATTTTCCTTTTTCTTCTTTTGTTTTTATCAGGATACATGTCCTCTGAAATAATAAGGTAGGTTTCCAATTTAGATTTTAAGGATTCGATGGTACACAAAGCAGTTGATAAGAATGGAAGGTAAACATTAGTTGTGACCTTAGGCTATAATCCATGATTGAATAAATATTAATGGTGATATGCTCTGTGAAATAGTGTGGATTCGATCAAATGTATGAGATAGTAAAAGAACACATGCAAGTTTGATGTACTAAAGGACTTGTGTTCAATGTCCTCAAACTGAATTTCCTTTTCAAAACTTGGCAACATAATGTGATAAGCCCTACCAAGTGTTCTATTGTTTGTTTTGTTCTTTTTGGAAAAGAGAATACAATTTTTAGTTATCAAACTAAATTGTTAGATATCTGTTTTAAGTGGACAACTCTACCAGTGGGTTTCCAAAGAAGCTGCGACGGCATCAATGGATAGTGTGACACCTATACCTATGTTATTAATGAAAAACTATACGAAAATGCCTCAGTGGGACTTTGAAGATGTGTATGTTAAAGACACCCAATACAAACTGACTGTAAGTAGTTACATATTTAATTCATTATTCTATTTCACTTCAAAGTTCAAAAGTTCAAAGTGTTTTATTTGTCAAATGCACAGTATAATACAGGATTATTCTGAGCAAAGAAATTCTTATGACAAGGCAGGCAACAACTACGTAGAACAGAGCCAAAATATCCATACC